>BOPP01000130.1:3160068-3257594 GCA_017312745.1 Gryllus bimaculatus
GTGATCGAGCGCTAATTAGGTTGCGTTCTGAGGAATGGAGTTTCACTGTTCTTTCGAGTCACTTTAGTATTGTATTTTAAAGCCGCTTCGTCTGTTCGTTTATTGTCTGAAGCAGTTTAGAGATAAGTCTAATTGTTTTTCAGAAGATGGAAGATATCGCTGTGGTACATTGAGCAAGAATTAATCTTTCTCCAATATTGATCTTATATTTCTAAACGATATACTCGTGTGTTAATGCCATCATGAATATCATTCGATAAAATTGTTAAAAGGAAATGAGATGAGAACAAATTCATAATTTTAAATCTTGATTAATATATCAGTGAAAGTAGTCATTGTCCTCAAAACTGAGATCAAAAAGTTGTAAATTAAATATACAAAAAATACATTTTACCAAATTGAATGAAATTTGGTGTTTGAATGGATCTCGAGAATACATGTAATTGATATTTAATTTAATAAAAGGTACTGCTTTTCTACTTTTTAGTCGATATGTTATTATGTTTGCCATTTCGTTTAGAGAGATAAAAACGCTTAGTACGAATCTGCTAACTACCATTATGTAATACGTGCGAATGGCATATTTGCCTTTAAGATGAAAGTTTCAAATACATAGTTACACGAGAGAGATACGTAGTACGAAAATAGTCCGAGAACGCGGTAAATGTATTTTCTGTCAACTAAAACGTTGTTCCCTCCTTAATATTTCACGAGCGCCCACGTTCTCTTTAATGGCATGTGGAAGTGGAGGCCGGAGGTGCTGGCGCAGGGCCGCCCTATCTGGCCGCCTGGCGCTACTCCCCGACCGCGACCTCGCCCCGCGCCTCCCGGCCCCTCCGCTTCCACGATAGCGTGATAACCTGGAAGGCCGCGCTGCCGCCGCCGCCGCAGCGCCGCCGTGCTTTTTTCGGACTTTTTTTTTTTTGCCGGCCCGTTATGCGCCGGGCGGCGCGCGGGCGCCGGCGCAGCCGCCGCCTCCACCACCACCACCTCCACCACCACCACCACCGCCACCGCCGCGCACTGGGCCGAAATTGGCAGAATAATGCGCGTCGAAAGGAAAAGAAATACGAGGCGGGAAAGCAGAGCGGTCGGTCACAGTGGAGTCGATTGTGGTCGAAATTTAGGTCGGGTGACGTCGGACGGACAAAATGAAACGAAACAGATCTTTGACGGCAGCCGACTTTTTCAAGCCTTGTCGAAAGAGGTCATTCGTGTTCACTATGACTATTTCCGTTTATCTGCATATGTTTGACGGATCCCGCACCTAGGGCGAAAACGTCCGATGTCGGCCGACCGACATTTCAGCCAAAATCCGCTTCACTGTGGCCACAGAGAGATGCGGGACCGACTGATAGAAAGACGGGTGTACTACCAATTATTTTCAAATTGCAGTCAAACCAACAGCGCCTAAAATATTTTTATACTAATCCTGCTAGATTTACGTCTAATATATTAACAAAATTGTAATTTCTGTTCTTATTAAGTAATTCTTATGAAATGTTACGTAAATTAAACCCTAACATTACGAGGGTCAAATGTTTTACCTAAAAAGTTCACGTTTTGCGACAGAAAAGTCCGAGTCGTGAATTGCTTTACAAGTCGGTACACTAATGGAAACTCTTAAAAATGTGCAGTTCGCTATTGTAATCATGTTAATGGAATGATACAAGGAAACCTATAAAACTGCGAGAGAGAAATTGCATTTTTTTATTTGACTACCAAGAAAAAATGATTTGAGTAATTTTTTAATCTCCTCTCCCCCTTACAAAACCTTTTGTAAAATCGGTGAGTGAAAACCAAACATCTCACTAGTGGAAAGAACGTCAAAACGTGGAAAATTTTATGAAACTTGTTTAATTTTATTGCTATTCTTTATTCCATAAACAACGTTTAGATGCTTCACGTGTTAATCATTACATTATTTTAGTAATTTAATCAGTCGGAGACCATTATTGCCTTTTATGCACCTCACAGCTTTTGAAACGTATGCACGCAGTTCTGGAATAATAAATTATTTAACAAGTGAAAACAACAAAGAAATACTGCCTCTTATAATAATATGATAACACAAAACAAAACATGGTAATGTAGGAGGAACTTAAGGTATAAAATCTCTTTACTCAAATTTTTTGTTGTAAGTTTTCCATGTTATTGATTCTTGGCGCGTCAAAAGGCTGGGTTGCGGCCCACTGCGGGCCGCGGCGGTCGTATCTGGGGCGCGAGCGGGCGGACGGGGTCTCCGGAACCGGAGCTGGAGCCGGAGCCGCGAGGTCGAGGGAGGGGCGTGGTGCATGGCGACCGCGCTTGCCGCCCCGCCCGCCCCGCCCCCGCCCCGCCCCGCCCCGCCCCGCCCCGCCCCGCCCCGCCCCCCCGCCCCGGCCCCGCCTCCCCCGCCCCGCCCCGCGCCTGTGCCGGTCACTTGTCACCGGCACATCCCCGCGCGCGACACGATTTACAGTTGGCGACGGGCCACAGAGGCCTATTATTCCTGCTTTTCTGGTTAATGAGGGGGTGGCGATTAATAGGAGTCCCGTATGATACGTGGCATCTAGATTTCGGCGTAGGTTGTATGAAATGAAAATGCAGTATCCCTAAGATCACCTGTCCTATGAGTAGGGAAAGTATACGCTGCGAATACTAATATATTGCAGGCGACATAGTTATGTTAATTTTATAAAGAGGAAAAAAAATTAGGGTGTTCAAAAACTACTCAATACTTGGACTTCAATCGTAAATGTTAATTAGTTAAATCCTAAATTAAAATTTCATTTGTTTGAAATTACACATTATAGAAATCCAGAATGACTGTTCAAGCAGAGTGGAACCTATAATCTCTCAAGAATTTTCTTTAAATGTATCGCAAATACCTTAGAGATTTTCTTTGCAAAAGTGCGAGTAGAAAATAACTCTTACATTAAAATTGAGGATTGTTTTTGAATCACGAATTTTTCAGTTAAATACGGTTTTAACCCTCCTCTCTCTGGAATATTGGGGATTTGGACTTTTCTCGTGATTTCAATCCACTCCCTGTTCGCGATTGCGGGATGAATTCCTAACACGTCTTCCAAGCTTGTGCCTGTTAATTTTATTTATAGAATTGCTCACCAATAAATATTTTTTTTCCTTTTTTAGTCATCACGAAGACGCCTTTAAATTATTTGAAATTCTATTAGCTCGAACCACATTAGTCAATTTTTGACATTTATGATATGATAATATCCTAACGTGTGCCTGTACCCTGGCCCCGGAATTCTGAAAGATTGGTCTTCAGGGGGTATATCCCTTCCCATTATGTTTCGTCATCTTTGCAGCTGTGGCTGCTGTTCATCTCCCAAATTTTTCTTTACAATACCTTTACCATAACCGTTGGCAGGGCATCTGAATTACTAATTTCGTATCCGCGCAGAAATTGAAAGAAAAGTATGCAGCCTCCGGCCATGTGAGCGCTGACTTAACGTTGGTTAGATAACCAGGAACTCGGAAAAATCGAAAAACTCCATATAATTTAAATCCAATTCGCGCAGAAGTTAAAATATAACTGCGATCTTTGGCCACTGAGCGGTGTCTATTATTTTATTAGATATACAGTATCTCGGGAAGAATACAAAAACCATTAAACTGTTTCGGTTATAACTGCAAATGCAAATACTTGATTATTAGAATGCAATTTCTCATACCGCGTTACCATATGAATACCCATGCTCTGTGCGTCACTTAACACGGTTGACTATAACACAGTTGACGTTATTTGATTGCAAGGCTCCAAGGAAGAAGCAGCCCGCCAGTAAATCATTGCAATTCACAGCAACGTTTTTATATTCTTAGTATGTTGTACTGTACATATACTACGAGTGTTGTTGCATTTGCAATAGCTGTTTTTGTTTAAAAAAATGTATTTATAGCTACATATTATAATATTTAATTTTCTCGCTCTTGAGTGGTGAGCTTTTAACTTTTCGGAAGACCCATTTGGTGTAGTTTTGTTTAGCCGCATTTTTGCTGCTGCAGGCCACTTCGGCATGTGCTACAAACACGTTCATCACCAAATACTATTTGTATGTGGAGCCGCAGCCGTGAGCTCCATTGCCCCGCCCACCCCCGCCGCCACTCCCGCCTCGGCAGTCGTGCGCCCGCGTCCGCGCCAGCCGAGCCACCTCCACCGTGGCCCTGCCCCGCGCGCCGCCGCCGGTCGCTAACTTAATTTACAGGAGCGCCTGGAGTTTTTGGCGCCCCCTCCGCCTGTTTTCTCGCCGGCGATTATGGTAATCGGCGCGCGGCGTCGGAGGCGGAATTGAAAAAGCGGCGCGCGCAGGGCAGCTCTCGCCCCCCCCCCCCCGTCCCGCTCCCGACTAAGTGCCCCATGGAACAGGAAATGACGGGCAGTACCTGTTCTGAAAATGCGTTAATTTTTTGTGGTTAAATAGCAAAATATAAAAGTGAAATTGGTCGGTACTATATATTGTAAAGGATAAATCTGTGCAATTTCAACTGTAATAATTTGCATTTCGTCAAATGGCGATTTTAAGGCGATAAATGCATTAAAGAAAATGGAAATAAATTTGTGAAATTACATCTTATCGTTTACTGAACGAAGATTAATAATATTTTTGTATCGTGATTCAGAGTGGAAATTGGTATTATTTCTATATGTGATATTTCTAAATATCACCATGGAAATTCAGTGCATTGTCACCTAACGTGGTGTGAGGAAGTGTAGTGAATACGACCAACGCCATTTTACTACATTTAAATACTAATTATTATCTTCTGTAATTAATAATTGTTATTACTTCGATTCTTTCTGTGCACTAGTTTTTAGTTCAAGATTTGGTGATGATTTTCTGGATCAGATAATGATACTTCCACCGAGTAATACCCAATTACATTTTTAATAAATGTTGAAATTAAAGAGAAACATGGAACAAAAATGGGCCATATTCACCTAATTTTTCAATTTTATTTGTGCATGCACGTAATTCATATTGCAATTGAAATGCAAATGGAAAAAATTGCAATTGGGGTGGTTAAAAGTGGGGAATCACGAAAATATCAAAGAATGGAATTTCTTGCAAAAGTCATGGAGTTCTTTGGTGTATCGACATTTCATTTTCTGTATGTGTTTATTTGCGATGTTTATATTTATGAAACCGCATACGTGATCAAAAATGATACGAGAATGAAAGTGAAGTGTTAGTTCTCTGCCAACATGTTCATCGAATGTGCCTGGGCCTCCGCTATATTTTCAAATCGTGAAAGTGATGTTGAATTTCACCAAACATGTTTGCTCATTGAAATTTAGAAATCAATCCAAATGTGACATATTTGAAGTTCTCATCTGTAAGGAAAGAGCAAACTGCGAATTTCGCGAGGGAAATGTCATGGATTTGTTCGGGGAATGTCCTGAATTTCATTACTTATATAAGCCACTGATACTATGAAACGTTTTGTATGTATGTATTTGGCGCGACTGCCCGTGAACGGGCCTACTGGCAACGCCTTTGCCTCGCGGCCGTGGGTTAAGGGGGTACGTGTGGTTAGCACGTAGACATCCTCACGCCGTGTTCCGGTCTTCTCAACCTGAGAAGTGAATTTTCTCATCGTCACACAGCACCATATTCTGGGGCATGAAAGCAAAAACGCACTCTATAGTTTGGGCTCAACTGGGAATCGGACCCGGGGTCGCGCAGTCGAAAGCGAGCACGCCGACCAAGAGACATGAAACGTTTTCCTTGTGGTTATTTGAGCCCGGCGTTTGCCGGCGCCGCCGTCTCCGTCACCTGCCGCTGGCTCGGCTGCCTCCCCCGGCGCCGCCTGTGCTTCCGCTGGCGTCTTCGCCGCCGCTCCTCCGCCTGCGGCCGCAGCGATTAGGATCTAATGCGGGTGAGGGGCGGGCGGGGGGCTGCGCTTGCTGCGCTGCGCAGGTGCTGCCCCGCGGCGCACGTGGCCGCAAGCAGCAGCCGCCGCCACCGCGAGGAGGGGGGCGGGGCGCGGAAGGAAGCGCAGCGCGGGAAGAGGGCGGGCGGGTGGAGGAGGCGGAGTCATTCTCGGGGGCGGGAGGCATTTACGAGGGCGCTGAATGATATACCCTGGGATGGTGACGACGCGGTGCTTGCGGAGCGCCTTGTGACACTGTGACGGCTCGCGGGGGGAGGAACATTAGTTGCCGGCTAGCTGCGGCAGGGGGAGGCTGCAATAAGTTGCTAGTTCGGAAGAGGGGGGGGGGAGAACGTGGCGCGGGTGCAGAGGATGTAAGTTGATTAATTAAGTAATAATCACGCATAGCAATACGCATACGGTCCAAATATTATTCAGCATGAATATGAACTGGTATTTTTGATTATCTATACCAACAGTTAGAAATTGGTAATTGCATAAATTACGTTTCGTGGTTTATGCGATACAGAGGAGTGCAATCTGCGAGGAGTTCTTCTAACACGTCTATAGATGAAAAGAGATAATATCTTTAAGACCGATTGTCGTTGAGAGAGGAATCTGGGAAAGAGCAAATGGGTGGCAAGTTTCGTATCTACATTTCGTAATTTTTTGTTCATGGTTAGAAATGCGTACGTCGAAGCGTATGAAAAACAGGCTGCGAAGAACTGCTCTGTTTATATAATTTATTTTTCGTGTGGATCGGAGTTGTAGTTAACGATGATCATCATTCGCATCGACCGTGTCCAGTTTTATTCTTGACATGTCAGCCGTCTGTAGTACTATCGTAAATAAATTTCACTTTCAGTCAAGCGCTTGATTAAAGCGTCAAATAAGCCGTGTAATACCGTCCTTTTCTGCCGGATTTCTCCGTTTGTAATCTCCCGTTTCCGTCTTGCCGCCGCCTCCGGCCTCGGCGGCGGGGGCGGAGGCGGGGGGGACGGAAGGCCACCTGAGCCGGCCGCGACCTGTGCTGCGGAAGCTAAGTGCCAAGCGCTTGGCCTCCGCGCCACGCGCGGAAGGGAGGGGAGGGAGGCTTCGGCGCGCGGGTGCTGTTGTCCACGCGTTTAACGCAAGCTCGCGTGGAGAGGAGTTCGGCGGGGGGGGGGGGTAAAATCCGGCTAGAACACCGTCGCCCTCCCCTCCCTTATCCTGTCGCCGCTTTTCCTGCCTGCTCGGGAGCCGGAAAGCCCGCGTTTGTGTTTGGTTTTGGCTCGTGCATATAATCCGATCAATGCGTGGAAATCATCGATTTAGAGTGGCGGTCCAGAACTGTGCGCCGTGGTGCATGTTTTTTCTGTAGTTTTTTTCCTTTTCTGGCGCTTGAAATGCACTCGTCCACTTATTAGTGGTTTTAGCATTTGTTGGAAAATAATCAGTAAAACGACAAGCTTGGGACAGTTTGCGGTACAAGATCCTTCGGAAGTCGATCACACATGATTTGCGTGTTAGCTGAAGAGGAACATTGATTCGAGGACTGTTAAAATATTACATCTCGGAGTTCCCCGTAGAGATTTTTTTTAACAAACGTATTCCCCAGTTTATATTGAAGTATACTTTAACCTCATAAAGTAACCATTTGGCAAATTTATTTAAACGGTGCGATGGTTCCAACAAGTTTTTTTATCAGAATAAAAATATCTCTGCTTGAACATTAGGAACTAACAAAAAGGCAAGTACAATTTGTGAAGACCTTATTCGGATATGTTTTATATTGAACAGTGTTTGCACTTCATCTCCACCTTGATTTAAATAATTACGAGCAAATACCGAAAGGATCTAACCAAGTGTACAAAAAAACATTCAGTGAGTGGTCTGAATGCCCCATTTCACAAAAAATAAGAGAAATATCACTCACTCAGTAGAAATTACTCGCGGAAAAACTATTGTAAGCGTTCCTCGTGGTGAATTAAAACTAACTCAATATTTAAAAAAGAAGGGTTTATTTCGTGGACAATGCATACACTAAAATATCTGAGGTCTATTTACAAATATATTATCACTTAATTATTTTTCCTTCCTTTACAAAACGATTACCGTTCTCTTGAATTGATTTATTTAACAACAGTTCACTCTTTCACACTATTTATTTACACAGTTCTTTTCTTCTGTATCAGCCAAGTTCCGATGCTCTGTCCACGCGTCCACTGACTTGACCCAATTTTCCCTGCACAGACCAACAATTCCCCTGCGCAGACCAACAATCCTTGCGCCAGACCACAGTTCACTGCGCACAACACAGGGGTCTACTGCATCTGCTGTTTAACGGCGATGCTCACTTCAACAGCCTCAGCTTCCAACTGCAGACTTTCCAAACTGCTGACTCTGTTTCCCCACTGCACCACTGCTTACCGCGATGCACCTTCACAGCTCAGCTTCCACTGCAGACTTCAGAACTGCTGACTGCTGTTCCACCCCGCTGCACCACTCTTCACCGCAATGCACATTTCAACAGCAACAGCTTCCATTCGACACACTGACGGAACTTGACTGCTTCTCTGGCCACTCACTGACATCTACCCACTGACTTCTACCTCACGTCCTTCTACTATCTTCTACTAACTGACTTCTTCTACAACTTCTTCTACTAACTGACCTTCTTCTACTAACTGACCTCCGGCGGCCGCCGGCAGCGGCGCATTTATACCTGCCCCCGGCGCTTGCATCCAGGCCACCCCGGCACATTCTCCGGCGTTTCCCGCGGCTCGCGGATAGTCCGGAACCGTGCTAGTTCGGGGGGGGGGAGGGGGGAAGGCAGATGACGCAATCCGCGCGCAACGAATTCCGGCATGTGATGCAATATTCGTAACAATATTATTGCTGATTAAATATAACCTAGCAAAGTGCTTTTGAAAATATGGGGTCCACTCGTAGAATGGCAGTGAAGTATCTCGAAAAGACCGCAAAACGGAACTACTTTTCACAGAAATGCAAATCAGCGTTCAACTTAATTTAGGTACTCGTTTTCAGCGACCGCATATCTTAAGGTAGTGCCGGACGTGCATTGCTCTGCGTCGACCACATTGCGGTATCCTGTTACGGGGGCATTGCTCATTGGCTCATTATGACATTAGTATTTTTGTTTTTTTCGTTGGCCACCGGACGGGTTGAGGGAGGGCTAATACGAACGGAGCCACATCCCGCTGCCCCTTGCGACGCGGCGAAGCGAGGCGGCGGTGCCGCTCTTATTAGCTGCTGACAGGGCGGAGGCGACCGCAGAGCCGCGCTGCGGTTCTCTCCGCTGCCGCCGCCACTTGGCCGTCGCCGTCGCCGCTCCTGCGCTTCCGCCTTGGGCCGATAGGGGAGCCCGCCGCTGGCTATTCCTCCGTACCGAACCAGCCTTCATCGGCTGGGCCCTGCTCCGTGAGCAACTCTCCCTTGCTCCTCGTCCACCGTGTCATCGGCCCGCGTCGTCCTCCGTGCCCCTCCGTTTTCCTTCGTTGTCGTCCGGTACCCACCATCAACCTCCGTGCCCCTCCGTTGCCGCCTGTAGCCCCGTGTTGCTCTCCATCGCCCTCAGTCACACTTCGTTGCGCCACTTCACTCTCCTTCACCTCCCGTCGTCTTTTCTCGCTCTCCTCATTCCCCGTCGCCCCGCCGTCATTCTTCCTTGATCTCGTGATGAAGCCCCTGGCGCTTTCCCTGATCGTCCGCTGCCGTTCTCCCCTCGTCGCCTCCCCCCCCCCCTCCGCGCGCCTCCTGACGGCCGCCGCCCGAGCGGCCGCACGCCACCGGAAGCGGGGCCTGCCTGCATCGCCAATTAGCCGTCCCCTCCCCCGGCCGCTAATTGGCGGCCGAGATCGTCGCGTCCGCGCCGTCCTCCCCGTCCTCCCCGTCCTCGCGCCCGCCCCCGCGCCGCGCCGCCTCCGCCGGACGCCGGCGAATGAGCCGCTGCCGGGGCAGGCCCTCCCCGCGCGTCGCGGCGGCAAGTGGGTGCGGGTGGCGGGCGGTCGCGTCAGCGATTTCCAACCGGGGCCTGCGCGTTCGCGTGCTATTGCTGCTGTTTGCGAAAGAGTCGACGGAAAAGGTTTTCTTTTTTTGTCGTAACACTTCGTAATTAAATGGAAATCTCTCTCTAAAAATTATGATTCACAAACCTCTTTAATTGCAGTAGAGACGTTATCTTCAAAGACTATTTGAACTTAATATTATTGTGGAAACTAGTTAAGTTAAAGTAGAATTTATTAGAGTGCTCAAGAATCTATGTGAGCTTTGTTATCTAGAATTACTATTCCACCCCAAAAAATATCATTTTGAAATCAGAACCTAGAACATTCTTTAATTTTTTCATTATTTATCTGGTTTACAACAAAATGAAAATTTTACATAATTTGTATCAGTTTTCTGTAGTTTATTTTCGCATATTCTTATAATACAGTCATCGTTGAAGTGAATTAGACCGATGAAGTACTTTACATGCTCGGTATTAAAGTTGTGATATCGTGTTTTTTCTGAAACGTTGTTTACAAACATGTACTCGTGTTCCAAAAGATACGATTTCGTTTTAATATTAATTTATATAAAATTTTAGTTTCGTTGTAAACTGCTCTCTACAACCTACTATGTCATTGTGAATGGTTATCACGTGATTTCGCGAAAAGCCTTCAACAATTACGTTTTGCACTTCGAAATGATGCACGGCAGTCATCCATCCACGTCAAGTTTGTCTAACACGATAAGCAAGTGGAATACAGTTCATAGGATCTTCTTGCGGTAATTTACTCAACTATTCCCTAATTTAGGTACCGTATAAACTGTAGCCAGTCTGTCCAGTATCGGATTTAATTGTCCTAGATGACAGTGGAAACGCAATAATAATCAGTCTTAGTATCACGGAGTTATAACTTGCGCGTTAAAGATTTGATTACAAAACGAACGTAACGTGCATGTCCCATGAACGAATGTACAAATTTTTACATTGCTGTGTAAGATTTTCTTTTATTTGTATACTCGGGAAAATTATATTGTGCATACAACCGCCAGAAGAAAAATAACAATTCTGTGAAACATAGTTTTCTGAATATTATTCTCATAGATGTACGTACATGTCCGGGTTGGAGCATTCGTATTTTTCGTCTGAACTGTATTCTTCCCCTACACCTTCTGCGTTCTCTACGCAATTTATATGAAAGTGAAGCAAAATGAGTCTTGCGAAAGTTGCGGAGTTCATGGATGGATTTGCGTAAGAGTTTACGCTTACGAAAATCACGAAGCATTGTAAACGGTTCTCTTGAATAACAGGAAGTCCACCTTTGTTTACGACGCTATTACATTTATTTCCATTATGAATAATCCAACGTAGTCTGGTTGAGGTTGGGTCGGACAGTTGCATCGGTCGGTACCCGGAACCCAAGGTTGCATGGCCGCGTGTGTTGTAAGGCGTGGGTGTTTCCATTACTTGCGCATTGTGTGGGAAGACAATGGCAAATCACTATGTGCCTGTCAATGAACTTTATTTATCTCAACATCGCCCGCACGTTGCTTAAAGGCGTAATCTCAAATCACCAACAAGGTGTCGTACAATGTGATCGACGTGGAAACCATGGGAACGTCATCTTTCTTTGGACCAGCGTGTTCGGTTATTTATTTGAGTTTTTACGTCTAAGAAAATTGTAAATTTCTAGATATATAAATAATGATAGTTAAATGAATATACTAGGATTTATTTTACACCGTGCACTTGACTTAATTGATATGTTTTCTTCCAAAACATCTTTTGCGATATGTGTCAGAATTAGAGTTATTGAAGGTTGAATGACTGTATTCACCAGGATTCATTACAAAACGTCATGTTAAGTCTCGTTCCACATTATTAGACCGTCACGTACGGGCGCGCACTGAAGTCCGATGAGCAGAAGTCTCCGGTGGTAGTAATAAACGAGTAAATATATCCGACGTGATTGGTTGCGAGGGGCAGGGCCTGACGGGGTGGGGGTTGACGGTGCGCTGCCGGCGCCATTGAGGCACCCACGGCCCGCCCGCCCGCTCGCCCGCTCGCCGACCTCTGCCACCGGCCTAACGAGCCCTATTGATTCCTTATGCCGATCGCCGCTCGCGGCGCCCACTCGCCCATTTGGCGCGGACGCCGCAGCCCGGCAGGCTTTCTTTGCTGCTGCCCGCTGCACGCGAGTGTTTTTTTATAAACATCTAAAGAACTCGTTTAATTGGGAAACGTGTTGAAAAAGCTGTTGATTCAGTGCTCGTTCAAAGAGAAGTACGTTTTGAGGTAGTTGGGTTAAGTAAGCAGAATAATAATAATAATAATAATAATAATAATAATAATAATAATAATAATAATACAATCTTAAAAAGCTGCTAATTTGATAAGGCCATTTTGATTCGCTACGCTCCCGCATTTCCAGTGGCAAGGACCCTGTCTTTGTCCACGAAGATGAACGCGCGTGAAACATTTTCGAAGTGTTTTACATCAAAATACACATACGTTATAACTTGTGTAAATGAAACAAATGCGCTGATGAGATGGCAGCGGCACCAAATCCCCAATACAAATGATCAACATGAGTCGGGGCAGTTTTATTTTGCGAAACTGTTTTTGGCATCCGAGTTTGTGGTGTTCGACAATGAGAATGTATCGTTGATCTCCCGTTCACAACGGCAGCAAATGTATCATTCACTACTCCAACACACTTTTAAGTTCTAAACTCTATAGACTGGTAAGATTTGTGCCTTCATTAAGCATGCTATTCGTATATTGTAAGGAGCATGTACCATGTATACATCCATTGATTTATGCTCAGGCAGGAATTTGAGTTAGCTTTGGTAACTTTTTTTATTGTCCTCTCTGCATTTTTTAATGTACTACTTAGTGACCGTTACTGCATTTTTCTGCACGTCAAAATGTTTATTACGTCTAAAGTAGACGAGATGAGTTGAAAGCAGTACTGTTCAACTTTCAGAACACTCAAGCGTATTGTTTTTTGAAGAAGATTTAAATAATGTTTCTCTACGGTTTGAAAATGGTTTAGAAGAAATAAGCCGAGTGAAAGTGTGCGAAGGTACGTGCGATTGTATTTAGAACCACTAATATCTTTTGACACTACGTTTTCCTTTTTTCATAATATATTCGGTAACATTTACGCAGCATGTTGTAATTACCCACTTCAAAAGTTGTATAAGTTTGCTCTATGCGGATTGGGCATTCACGTGTTGAGAAACAGCAAGACACTCAATAGTGTTTGGGCAACCAATTACAATCGTGATGTCTAAGCAATCTTCCTTCACAGACTGGCATTGAAGCCGCCCCCCCCCTTTCCCTTTCCTGCAACCGGATCCGAACTCGGCACCTCCGGTACCCGAATCCCATGCAAGATCAATCATTGCGGTGGTATGTCCCCCATTTATCACGCGCCTCGTACCCGTGCATTTGCGCGCCGTGCAGGATCGTGTCCTCGCGCTCCCGCGTCCGCGTCGGGGCGTGTAGCGGCGCGGGCTAATTGCGACCCGCTGCCCCCTGCGCTCGTAAATCCCGCACCGCCCCCCCCCCTCGCCCACCGCCTGGCTACCTGTTCTCGATCTTCCGCCGCGCGTTCAAACAAAGCCCGCGCCAGCCCAGAAAAGAAAAGCGAAGAAAAGGAAGTCAACAAACGCCACCAGGCGCTTCTTTGTGCGTCATCTCCCATTTCCTTTCCGCCCCCCCGCCGTGGCAGGTCGCGGCGGCAGGCGTGCGTTTGTGATCCCGGTGACTGCCTCAGCAAAGGACGCCCCAAGGACACCTGCGGAGGCGCCTGCCGGCGGCGACGAGCGACACGCGGCTGACCGCAGCAGCTGAGAGAGAGAGACAGAGAGCGAGCGAGCGAGACCGCCCACCGATACGTGCGCCTCCGGAAATGTCACAGCTTGTAAATGCGCCCTCCCGCCCCGCGTCCCTCACCACACCTCACCTCACGACCCTGCCGCCGCGCGCGCGCCGCCGCCGCGCCGCGCCGCGCCGGCCCGCGCCGCGCCGCGCCGCGCCGCGCCGCGCCGCGCTGCACCGCTTGCAGCCAGGTTGAATTCAGGCACTGACTGCAGAATTCTAGCGGCCGGCTCCTCTGATCGGAAGTTTTCGGGGGTATCTCCCAACAATACCAGACGAATGCCGACCCAGGGCCCTAACAATCGATCGACGGACCGTGCGCAAACTTTCTTACCTCATCCATGCCTCTTTCACTCCCTTTTAACACACTTTAGTCTTACATGCACTTCAGTGCCACTCATGTTTGGATACCAGATGGAGCTTAGAATTGTCCGGTTAGAGCAGTGCGTCGCTGGTCTTCGCTGGAGGGGCGAAACCCCGCTAGCCGAGGTGTATGTCGGCGCCATATCTCGATTTCAAGCGTGAGGGGAACGCAGCCCGTTGTAAATATACACTACACTCACGGGACTAATGAAATAAGTTGTTGACGCGTCCGTAAACATGGATCACTCACTAACAGTATATCAACTGTGTTGTTTCCACTTTTATTAATAGTATAATGTTGATTCTACTATAAATTAAGGATGTGATTGATGAACATCAACATTGTAATTATTCAGTTTGAATAATATAAAGTACAGCTATTTCTGACCATACGTAACCTCTTAACTGCTGCTATCGTCTGCCGGTGTCAATCAATGGAATACATGAAGGAATTGATCCGGTGACCATGACCACGACCTCGGCGGCATTTGATCACTACGTGTATTGGGCTCTGTCCGCCTCCTCGGCCACAGCCATAAATACTATGTGGTTTTTATTCACTTTTCAAAGATTATTTTCCAACGTGCTCCTTCCGAAATTCCCAGGGGGGGGGGGAGCACGGCCCTTCTGTCTGTTTAGAAGAAGCACCAATGATGCCATATTATTATTCCCAGGATTTGCGGTGTACGTACATGTTTTCTTTTGCCTCGTTATCTCTGCCGCTTCTTATGACCACATCTAATTTACGAATGAGAATTAGCAACTAGCGTTTTAATAATATTTGACAACACGAAATTTTGTTTTAGCAAATATTATCATCTCTCCGATGAACCAGAAATTATTTTTATCGGTTAACTAGCTACGAATTTGATTTGATATCTGTGACCACCCCCCACCGACGTCCCCTGGTATCGGGCAAAATGAGAGCTGGTGAAATCGTGCGTGGGAGGTGTGGAGGGGTCAGATTTTCCGCTGCTTTCGAAGGAGCACTTGAGCCGCGCGCTGTGACTCACGTCCGCTGCCGGAGTCCCCGACACGCACCGGCCACCTGCGCTCCTTCCTCCCCCACACACGCCTTGCTGGGTCGCGTGACATGAAGGACTTTTCGCCCACGCGCGTGGTTTCACCGGCGGCCGAAAGAATGATGGTCTCCCTCTCCACTTCTCCTTTTCTCTTGCAGCGCAGTTACATAAAAGGTGTCTTTCGGTTCTCTTGTAAATATATGGAGAAACATATACATTTTTATTCTGGCTACCGTAGCCCATTTCGAACCACAAATTGAGGACTACTAATGATACTTAACATGTAATAGATTACCTACTTCGTATAAGCATTGCCTGTTATCTGACTCCCAATTTCTCGGTTGGTTCTTAAACATTTAAAAATTAATAGTGCATAGCGTACATTCGTTTTTCCACGCGACAGGATTAATGTAGTATGAAGATTTCGTCAAAATTAAAGGAAAGACACTTTAGTCAGGGATTCATGTAATCCCACTCCCTCAATGAAATGCGTTCCCATTAGTGCAAAAGACCGGCTCAGAGTCAGCATTTTCGCCCTTTTGTAGCGACTCTGACTGCGAGGTCCTAGGGTTCGAGTTCCGATGAGGGCAGATTTTCGACACTAGCTGAATCGATAGGTCGAATTCAGCCGCAGCCTGGAAGGAGAATTCCAGCAACTGGCGTGTTTGTGTTTACAATCCTATCGTTTTACTGTCTTAATATTATTAAAATAATAATTATGATCGTTATAACAATTTATACTGAAACTGACCATTGCAAAAAAAGTGAACATCTGGGTGTACTTGAGAATATGGGGGAAGGGGGCGTGACCCCCGGCCCTCCACGTGACCCGGGCGCCGACGACGCCCCTGCTCGTTCTTGCGAAGAAAGGAACGTGTGCTACCAACGTGACTTTGCTTCATTGCGTGAAGTAGATGCTTTAGCACGGTCGAACGGAAAAAGAAAGTCATTGTCAGCTGTGAGAGAAGGGATTTACTGTATAACCCTTGTGCACGCATAACCGCAATGGAGATTGTTTTCCTGACAAAGTGTAATGACTTTCCAATCGTTGACCGATAAGCGGAGAAACACTGCAAGTGAAGAAACAATTGTTTGATCTTTAGTATAGAAAGCTATTTCAACGTCGGTTGTTAATATATTTTTGCAATAATTTGCTATTATGATTTGTTTTAAATTGTCAAAATGTATTTTACTACATTTTAAGGATCTGATAAAAGTGTTTTATGTGATAAGCTGAATAGCTGATTACTTGAAGCCCTATTTTCAAGGACTTTGCGATAGCTGTGAAGAGGGTCAATTTGTTCCATTGCATTCATTGCCCCCGGAATGGATAAGTCGGAAATTGCTTTGATCAGACGGAAAGATTGTTGGATTGTTAGGAAAGGTGTGGCACGGAAAAGACGGTTGCGATTGTTGATGCCGAATGCTGCAATAATTTCCAATGTCTGAAGGTATAACTGGATCTCATTAGTGACCATGACTATTCGTACATTACACATGTACGAGGAGGAGAAATTTTGTACATGTACACCTTTTTAAAATTAGTTCATAATAATCCAGCTCTTATTTTTGTGATTTTTTATCCTCTCTGGCGCAGTATGTAGCTCTTCGAAAGTGCATCATCGTTTGTGTGGTGTTTATGTTTTATGTGAACCACTTATGATTTCAGTGTCTAATTACGGGGAGGGAGTAGGAGTCGTCAGGAGAGAGTTTGATAAATGCGAGGAGACGATGCAAAAAAGAATCGGGAGAACTTCTTAACGACACAGCGCTGCCTAAAGCTTTTCCCAGGCATTCCGAAATCGTCGATCCGCCGGTGTTACCGCAGTCGGTGCCCACTTCTGACGTCCCGCTTACTCGAAGGAAGTCCCCTCTGGCCCGCTCCGTCGCTCGCCGCGAGCGCGCCCGTTCCGCTCGGGATCTTCCGCCGCGCCGCGCGGTCTGCGTCGCCGGCACTTGTGCCTCTCGCCGCCTCTTTGGAAACTTCCGCGTTACGAAAAGCTCCCCGATCGAGCCGCGGTGCGGGCGGAGGAGGGGGCGGGCGAGGGGCGTCGACGGCCGCCGCCGCTTACGAAACGACGCTCTCGCAGTGGCCACCGCCCACGGGACCCTGGCGAAAATTAAACGAACGCCGTGCTTTGTGTGCACCTTGCGGTATTCTCTGTTCTGTCAGCGATTATTTTCACACTCGTTTTTGCCAAATCATATTGGAGGCGTGGCCGCTTACTGACTTGTAGAAATGATTTACATTCGTTTCGTTAGGTAACTTGTGCTACCCCCCTAGACCCCAGCAGCGGATTCGTTCAGTAAGGGGAACTTTTAGTGCAAACTCCCCAGAAATAGTTAATTTAAAAAAATATTGGAATGAAATGAAAACATATGCACGAGTATATTCCTTAACGGAATTACTGTTTTGGATTACTACCATGCAATCTGTATATGGTAATAATTGTGGAAAAATAAATAAAATGACAAACATTGTAAGCGTGGGGAGGTCTTGGCCAACGTGGCCCCCCTTTGGTCCGTCACTATATATACCCTTCAATTTTTTCTCATTCTGGTAACTGCTGCATGTTCGCATGAATCCAATGATTTATGAAGCTAGAAGTCAGAAAAGTTTTCTCTCTCATATCCCCTATTTAAAGAACACGGATTATTCTTCGAATGACAGTGTTTTGATGGTGAATAGTACGGGCTCTTTGTCATTTCGTGATTGTGCGCTAACAGTTCACATTGTATGCGCACGCCCTCACTTTGGATATCTCTATCAAAGAAATCAAATTAATATTCTCATATGCTTTTTTCGCCATGATTGGTATCTTCTTATAATATTGTATTTAGTAACTATATCAGAACAATCAAAATCGCTCGCAAAAACTGTACTGAATGGGATTGCACACCCTCAACTGACACTTCAGAGGCGTTATCAGCCGGCGTGCGGCTCCTCTAGCTGGCGTAAGAGTACATTTCGCAAGCGGTTTTGGATGCAGTCATGGGCGATACACATGTTTTATACTTCGATTTAAACACAGTCCTCTGACGTAAATCAGTTGTTACGGTGGTATCCAAGCTGGAGATTGAACGTCACTACAGTGACATCACTACGGTGACGTTAAGTTCCCGATTGGATGACACCGGGTTAACCGTCAAGTGCCGTTATTAACAAATCGAAGTATAGGACCCTTTCAAAATCATCGTCCGCTAACCAGAAACGAGAAAAGATGCAGTTGCGATATTCATGAGGCCGCACATCATATTTCCGGGCAACAAAATTCGGACATGAACTATATTCGCGAATATCCGGGAGGTTAGGCAAAAATTGATAACATTTTCTTTTATCTCCTTCAATTTACATGTTATGCTCGAAAATTATGTTGTTGTTTTTTTAATTTTTTTAATGTTTAAGTTGAATTCAATGGACATATTAATAAAAGGATAATATCCAAATAGAGCTGATAATCAGTGCACCAATATTTTCAAAACGACACATTTATTTATTTAACGTCAAAAACAGATAAAAACCGTGTGTGACGTACTACGGCGAGAAGACCACGTTAACTTAAATCCTGGGATCCTTTTCTTACCTATGCACAAGAAGAATACTGAACCTAAACTTCACTTCGGCAAGACAAACATTTTCAGTTTCCGGATCACGGGGCCACCTCAGAAAATAAATGGCTTCAAAACCATTTAAAACGGTGATCTTACTGTTTCGACCCACAGTGCGCTGCATTGCGTGGGGAAAGTGCAGCTGTCGGAGGGCGCCACCGGACGCGTTGCACACACGAAAGACGCCCCCGCTCGGCTTCCGCTGGGCGACGAAATGCGCCGTGCTCTTCTCTGAAATGTCTGCAGAAACGCAATGAATGGAAATGTTATGTTGAACCATAGCCAATGACAGCGCTTCGGGATAATTCTTTCCCTCAGAAATCAAGAATGGAAGCAAGCACGCTAATAATATTGATGTATTATAATACAATATATATTACAAAACATACAATTTGCGTTCAAATCAAATTCCGCACTTTACGTTACTTCGTAATTTAATTTTTCTCGACAGGGAACAGTAATTAGAGTGGGCGTGCCGAGAGAAAAGAAAATTGCTTGGATGTCCATATTTGAAAATAATCGCAAAAAGGAGGCCACGTGGAAAGAATTATAAGCAATAACAATATTGGTACAATTAGCTGTGAGTACGTATGTCTGTTGGATTCTATCGGTTCGCTCTTCCTTTTTATTTATATTCATTACGTGAAGTTTGCGGAGTTTTCTTATGTTCTGTTGTCATTTTCACCACATGTTTTAACGAGGTCGAGAACTAGTATTATATTTTAGCTGTTCGTTTAGTTATGTAATATTATTTTTAAAACCTTGGGTCACAGCTCGAGGGGAAGCCGACAGGAAGTTTTATAAAAATGTTGTGATCTTGACCTAATTCGCCTACTGTGTTGGCTCTGGACATCAAATGTTGTCACTACAGTGCTTCTGACCGGGAGGCCCTAGAGTTCGTGCCCCGACTGTGGGAGGATTTTCGACAATAGCTAGAGAGCTAGGTCGAATTCATCTAGTGTGTGAAGGAGATTTCTAACGGCCGTCTGCTCTCATCGGAATATTTCCGTGGTTTCTCTCATTAACATCAGGCGAATGTCGGTAAAGTACCCTAACAAAAGGACTACGGACCGCTAGCGATCATCCCTTCCGCTTCCTCTTCCTCCGCCTATCCTCTGCAACGTACAAACATTCTCTTTTACTTACTAACACATTTGAATCCACTGTGCACTACCACACATGTTAGTAGCTTAGAGCTTGTTCCTGCTGGGGGGGGGTGCCCCGCTGGCCCAACTGGTCAATCATACCTGGACATGCACTACACTTACGGACTAATGACTGTAGAAGTTGACACGCCTGGATAACCGAAATAATTAATGACCTGGTTCGTAGAAACTGGGAATAATTCTTAAATGTTTGGGAAAGCAATGATATTTAAGTGCCTGAATAATTGTGAAATTACAACTACTTCAAAATACATGTATTGAAGATAAAGATAATGTCTGGCATACGGATATATTGAATTGTGTGCTATTGTTACTTTATTTTGTTGGATGTTTGGTCATGTTTCCCAATTTGAAGTACCTATGTCGTGGCTCTTCATGCAAACCCTCCCACGCTGAGTACATAACGCGATTTTATCGAGGAACACGTTTCTACAAGGGTTGACGTCATTGCTGGCTAGTGTTTGCACGCTATCGTAACATGTTTTACTGGCGACAAGGGCACATCACAAAAGATCAGCTGGTTGTAGATACGGCTCTTGGACAACAGCGTTTTATTATTCCTTCATTGCCCGTTACTTCGCTGCTACGTGTATATCCAGCGCTTTGTTTTTGAGAGGTGTGGGGGAGTATTATTCAGTAAACAATTATGTTTTCTTTATATTTCGGACCAGGAGAGATGGCTCAGGGCATCATGATGTCACTGCAGTCTCTCTAACCGCGAGGTCTTAGGTTTGAGTATCGACGGTAGCAGAATATTCGACACTAGCTTGTCCGCTAGATGGAATTCAGTCACTGTCTGGAGGAGAACTCTAGCACACATTCTGGGAGACTGGTCGTGAGCTCAGAGCTTGTCCTACTGGAGCGGTGCTCGGTTGGTGGGAGATACCTGGTTAGGGAAATCCCCGCTAGCTGACGGTAGGGAGGCGCCAAGTCTCACCATCCAGCGGGCAAAGACCACCGCCACCTCCCGAGAAGAAACATGTACTGCACTTACTGACCTAATAACCTTAGTAATATACGTGCTCTGAATCACTAACAATCAGTTATTTATTTTTCGTGTGTTTTGTGTTGTGATGGATTTCGTGTCTGATGATCTCTAGTCGATGAGACACTGAGAGTGAGGTGATGAACATTTTTTGGGGGAATGCTTAGTATCCGATGCTATCTATAAAATGATTGAATAATAATAAACAATACGTTTGGTAATTATTATTTTCGTTGCGGAACATGACTTATCATGTACTGTAACTGTGAAACGCATTCAAAATTCTACGTGCATATTTAATTACAAGAATAGGTGTGAGGCAATTTTTCCAACCATTTTCTTCTAGATGTGGAATTAAAACGGCAGTTTATATGACTTTGTAATTAATGTTCCAAATTTGTGTGCTAATTAACTTGTTTTATTTTCGTCACTTCATTATTACGTCAAGTTTATGAAGAGAAGAAATAATGATAAAAGTGGTGTTTTTTTTTGTCTTCCCAATTGTGGTGAAAATACCTAAGTACTGAACAATGTCAGGTTATCGAGATTTTAGTATTGATTTACTGCTTCTAATTGACTATTACGTATTTTCTTGAAGTATAATATTATTAAACTTGTTTTGCTGCTGGAAGAAATTTTTTTTTTTTTATCTCTGGGCATTGCCTTGTTTTCGCTTGACGTAAGTTAGCTTCTGGAAGACAGAGAGCACTGCCTTGCTTCAGACAACTCCTGAACTTTTTTTCGTAAGTTGGCAGCGCCCCGGGTCGTCGGTGCGCTCTCTCGCGGAGAAACTTCGTGGAGGACGTCCTCGTCCCCTTCTCAGGGACTTCCTCCTTTTGCACTTCTCCGAATTTTTGCCGTTGAGAAGTTGCACCTGCCCTCGCCCACGTGCAGATACTCCGCTGCGAGTAGGTACTCCGCCAGAACGCCACTCGAAACTTCCGTCGTGAAGTTTCTCGCAGCGTTGGAAAAAAATCGATCCACTTCGGATTCGTGCATATAGAAGGATAGAAATGGAGATGTGCCTTGTTTCAGGGACTTCGCTTTCCTACACAGGTCCAAGATGAGCGATACAAATGATAAAGTTAAGCGGGTTAATTATGAGTATAGGAGCGTGCTCGATAAATGTTCAAGTTCGTACGCTCTCATATCATGAAATAACTCATATTAAATTTAACGTTTTATTGGTTTTGAACAAAAAATATTTTCAGTATTTCCGAAGAACGTGTTGCCAAGCGTATTCTGCATTCGCTGTGCCTGTGGATCAGTTAGAAAAGCACTTTTCTTCTTTTCTTACTTTTCATGTTTACTTCATGTTGTTATTCGTCCACTTAAGAGCAGCTACTCGCCGGTCGCAGCTACAACAATAACTATGGTCAAGATCCTCGCAGTGAGATTTCCGAGTGTCCAGTGACGCTTTTATTAAGCATACGCCACATTGAGAGCCAATGACAGTAGTGAAAATTAATCATTTGGTGCTCAATTTGTCTTCATGATTTTTATAAACTGATGTAATTACATTACATGAAGAGTATACATTTTTTCAAAGAATATTTTAAAATTATTTACCCTTTTCAGTTGTCTACCCACGAAATGTAGTATCGTGTCTCTGTGCGGTTTTTCTGGGCCGATGACCCCTTCGCCAATTACAGGCATTAACCGATCCATTGACTAATTTTTGTTTTGCACTGATTCAAAATGTAGATGAAGAAATGGATTATGAAGGCCTTTACATTTTTGATTCATATTAAAAACGGAAAAAAGTCTTGAATGCTTTGAAAGAGAGCTTATTTCATAGGGCTTTGTCCAGAAATTTTTCAGACATGCAGTTATTTTCAAATTCATTGAAAACACTCGCACATTAAACGGAACAACATAATTTTGTTTAAACTATTTTATTAACATCTTTCATATTTATTCTTGACGGAGCGTGTTCACGGGAGTTGTGAGAATGGATCATTTGGCATTAAGAAGTGCGCCGAGGATGGGTGAACATAAGTGGTCAGCAGTTGTTTTCCGCCAGATAATATTGTAATTCTGTAATGTTAGGGATTGTTGTTTCCGGATAGAAATGACGTAACTCTACTGTTTATATAAGCTTTGTATGTTGTTTTGTAAGCATAAATGTTCGGTAACCGTTATTAGTTCTGAGTAGGTCCGATGGCGTCAGAAATTCTGTATTGTAAATTTGCTTTGTAAATGAGATGATACATGGACATGACATCTGAAGGACAATTGGCAATTATCTTCTAGACTTAGAATTGCATTTGTGAGGAGTGTCGAATATGCAGGGTGATTTTTATATTTGAATGGATCTGTGTCATTTAAGAATAAGCCACACTCTTGCAGTTTGCTCATTCATGTCTGTTTATGTTTGGCGAATTCATGCAAATTAAGGAACCAAGACAACCAGATATATGTTATCGTCCCAGAGGGAAAATTACAATATTTTTTTGGCCCATTTGTGAATTTCACAGGTCTTACGAACGGAAATTATAACTTTTCATCTAATCATTATTCTTAATGATTTGAAACAATCAGAATTATGTTACGTGCTGGGAAAGCAGATTGCCTGTTAGAAGTGATTGTGGTTCTCCCGGGTCTGCTGAGATTCACTCGCGCTTGTGGTGTCTCTCTCTAATAGTGATGCGAGATCGATAACAAAACTCGATGATTTCCAACATCGATGTTTTTAGACTGATAGTGACTTACATTAAATTCAAGTGCAATAAAATTTAATTTGACAGTGTTCGTGTTTATGAATTCGACGAATAAGGATATGAGAAGGGGCAGACTACACCCAGAGCGTATTTGTTAACCACATCTCAATGTGCGAAATAAATACGAAGAGAAAAAACAAGAGCATGGATGTCATCTCGGGCGAGAGAATTTGGTCGTTGAAAGTAGTACAGAGAACGTTATTTTGGTTTGAAACAGTTACCATCAGTTGTTTTTCATATTTTACTTTTACAGTATTGTGATCCTGAGAATTTTTCATTTAGAAACAATACATCGAAAGAAAAAAAAGCGTTAAAATAACATCGACGTCAATACATCGATGTTTAAAAATCGATGTTACTTAAAAAACAACAACAAAAAACAACAACATCGAAGTCACATCCCTAGTCTCTAAGAACATGTCGGGTCGTGCCGTGCCAACTCTCGCCGTCTGCAGGAAGCCCTCGCTGCGCGACGTAAAGCTGACGATTGTGTCGCCGCCGCGCGCAAGAGGGCAGGAGCCGCCGCCGCCGGCGCCGCCCCCACCGCCACGGGCAAATATTTGGAAAAGAGACTGCGCCGCGGATTCACGGCTGTCCCCTCCCCCCCCCCAGGCACCACGCCATCGGGGGGAAGGAGGTGGCTCGGGGCGGGACACGGAGGGGCACTGTGATGCAGTGCAAGGCGGCGCGAGGCGATGCGATGTGGAGAGCTGTGAATTGTCGCAGGCGAAGAGCGAGGTTCTTTTTAAACAGCTCAAGCAAGAGGAAAAAATGAAACACGTGTGGATGGCACTGTGTAATGGGTGGTGATTCAAAAAATTGTACGGGTAATAGTGGTTGCGTTCAGTTAGTTAAGCAAGATAATCCAGTTGGGGTGCGGTCATTTTAACACCTTCGCTCGCGCATTTCCAAGACGCAGGCGAAGTTCCGGCCTTGGCCTTGCTGACTAACGTGGAACTTCGTTAGTTTTTTATCGGGCCAACGCCAAAGTTCGAATGCATTTTACTTCAAAATACACGTCCGGAGATCTCGTATCTGACTCGTAACTACTAGTGAAGTATTTCTACTTACAATCGCACATTCCACATGCGTTTCATTTATTTACTTGCTTTATCTGTTTGTAAAAAAAAAATCCAGTGGCGTGAGCATCTATTAGGCGATGCTCAGGAGTGCAGGGTGGAGAGTGCCCCAACGAGGAGGGGGGCTGGGGGCACCGGTGCGTCAGGGAGGGGGCGGTGCGTAGGATGCGCTTCTGTTTTGAGCGGATGCGAGAGGGAGGGGTAAGGGCGCCGGTGCGCTTCGTGGGGAGGCACAGAACATCGCAGATCGGAGAGAAACGGGGAACAAAAGTTTGTTCGTTTCTTCAAAAGCGTAGTTGACTCAACTCTTGACCTCCACCGAAAGTGGTGTTGCGTGTTCGTTTTATGGCGGGCGGAGAACTCCCGTGAAATAATAATGCTTGCTCACATGTGCATGTTCAGATCGTACAGATACATGTTCATCGAATTCGTTTGTACTTAGGAAAAATTTTGTTCCAATTATTACAATTTTCTTGATATGTGTGAATGATTTAATTGTCTTATTATAATGATATTTGCATAAATATCTCATTATTTGTTCGTCACTCTGTCCGTTTACGATAATGTTAAATCTGCTCAACAATGTTTCTAATGAGGCAGTTCTTCTCTGTTCCTGATGTTGAAAGCAGTTACGGAATCTCTCAAGTGAAGTGAGCTACAATAAACTTGTAGCTTGTTAGTCGGTGCTCGGCCATCGAGACCTTCGCCAGTTTTCCCAACTCGCTCCAAGCGATTTGTCCCGGCCGTGTTCTCTCCGCACGCGCAATAAAATCGACGTTGAAAGGCTTCCGGTTTCGACATGGAGATGTTCTAAGCGGGCGGCCGCCTTTTTTTCCCCTTTTTTTCGCGATGATGCGTAAATAAGAAAAAGATAAGGACGCGAGTGGGTTTTTGCGCTTTGCCTCGCACATCTTGAGTTGCGGCAGTTTGATGGCGGGATGCAGATCACAGTTCTCGGAACATGTTGAAAGCGAGGCGCAGAAGATTAGCTGTTTGCGAAGCACGTGCACTGTGATGTACTGTTGATACGATCGAGACACATCTCGCAGCTTTTTTCATCGTGCGCTTGCTGAGTCAGTACGTGCAGTGTTTGTAGACATCCGCAAGATCGACGGTTTTCAGGAAACTCGTGGAAAAGGAACTTGGGAGAGGGTGGGGATTCTGAAGCGCTTTAGTGGACGTATTAAATCATGTAGTGTGAAAATAATTAAGAGAAAAGTATGAGAAGAAGATGAAGTAGAAGAGAAAAAAGATTAAGTGACACGCTTGCTTCGCTCATGTTATTGAAAACCAGTGGGAATGCGAGACTTACCGGCACTTAGTCTTATTTTAATAGTGTTATTAGTCAACAGTTACTAAGATTTACATTTTTAAAAAGTTTCTGGCAATTGGAGGTCTTCAATTACTCGAGGTTATGCAGGAAACGTCCAATTAATATATTTATTTTTTGTCTGATATTCAATCTTCGCATTATTATTGCCATTCACTTTTTTGACAGACAATTTTACTATATTATTTTACACTTTTTTATGACTTCAAAACAGTAAACTGTAAAACATGTTTGTTTGGTCACATATTGTTCTCAGAACTACGTAACTGCTACGTTTCAAAAACAGATTTTACCTACCTTCAAACTAATCAATAATTATATTCTGTTATAATACAATACATACATTTGTTAGTAAAACCTTGTATCATAATACTAGCTTTCGGAAACTCAGCAGATTTGTCTTAATTGTTATAAAATCCCGTAATAATTTCGCTCGTTGATGGTTTCATTTGTAAATGTTGTGTGAGTGTCTTGCAACACAAAGAGTGTAGCCTATTCGTATAATAATTTCTGCGTCTGGTTCTGTCTGAGATGTACTAATGAATTGTAACCCCTAGGAAACCAGAATCAAGAGAAAGGGAAGTATGTTGGAGAATTACGTGAAATTAGTTTTTGTACGATAGTAAGTGATAAAATCACTTACTATAAAGATAAAATCACAAAATTTGATTGAGTACAATGCTCAAACTTCTTTGTAAATGAAAACTCTTGGTGTTTTAACAGTGAAGATGTTTGCAATTTTCTAAGTGTCAGAGATTTTCATGAAAATCTGAACTATTCCAGTCTTTTAAATACACATTTTTCTATATGGGCTGAAAATTTGTTTGTTAAGCCATTTTCCAGAAAAAAATTGAAAATGTTTCAAGGGAGTTCATGTAAAGAACCCCTGAAACTTAAAATATATCAATCTCCGGAATGTGACACCTAGATCATACTCGTGATATATTTAAAAAGTTTCAACTCTAAAGCTTCTTATCTGATAGTTGAACCTGACTCATCCATTCATACGAGCAGTCACACAGATATCGGATTTTCGGGTTCGAATTTTCACGTATTTCCTCTCCACTTATACCAATCCTATCCATTTTTGGATAGCCCTTAATCCTGAAATGTGGGCAGAGTTACAGATGAAAACTACCCTTAAACTCTGATTTTGCAACTAAACATTCGAGATAGTATTGTTGAGGTAATACCTATAAATTTCTCTGAATATCGTGTAGAGCGGAAATCTAAGAAGGCTTTGATGGATTGAACGATTAGTTTTACGTTGTTCTAAGTTCTTTGCCATTGTTTTATTTGGAATGAAGTACCGGTAACCTTCAATATGTAGATCAAAGAATTAGAGGATCCAATTTGGATTGAAATGTTGGCCAGCGGAAAAATAAAATTAAAAATTACCAATTTGCAAGAACGGTCTTTTATTTTGATTCCATTTTCAATTTCTTTTGGTTGTTCTAGTTCTGAATTCAGGTATTGAAAACTTTAACTGAGGTTGTAGTTCTCGTTTAGACTGCGCATTAGAGCATCACATACAACCCATATCCTTGGCGACCTCCGTCCCCATTTAGGGTTGTTGGTGCTATTCCGACCAGCTCGTTAACGCGCGGAACGTGAGGTGTCGGCATTCCCGAAACGGGCTGCGAACTCCACCTCCCATTCGCAAGCCAGTCGTTCCTCAAGGTTGATCGGATGAGCCGAGAGGTTGTCACGAGAAATCGTGACGTACACCGCAAGAAAGTGTCCTGTGCGCGCGCGGCGGGTTGGGGGGCGGCGCTACGTGGCAGGCGGCACGAACGGAAGTGACGCGCGCGCACCTCGCATTGAATGCTAACGTCACTCGGCCGCTTGTGTTGTCGAATTACCGTTGATTGGATGCTCAGATTTTTCTGTGAAAATTATTTGCCTTCAACTGCCGAAAATTACGAAGAATGCATGAAATTGGCGAAGTGTAGATATTCAAACCGACATTAGTGACATTAACACTACGATTGAAATTTGTGAATACAATGAAAATAATACATTTTCGAACATCATTACGCGTCCTGTTATTCTTTATATATTTTATACGTGACAATTCATTTTTCTAGTTAAGGATCCACATTCTTTGATACAGTGATGCTAATTAGAAATTAAACGGTAGTTTCTGATGTAGTCATTTATTGGCTTTGTACTGTTTTGTTTATTATTTGGTTTTGTTTTGTTGGCAAGTTAAAGAGAGAGTCCCATTATTTATACTGTTGCATTTTAATCTGCATCTCTGCCGCATTACTCAGATTGCTGTTGACTGTCAGGGTGTTTCAATTATGCTTGCATCCTTCAATTTCGTGTCTATATTTTCAAAACTAACAATATCTGATGACAGATCGCCGCACCTTAGTATCCTTCCCCTGCAGAGGAAATAGAGAAGACGCCACTGCTTTGGTGAGGTGGGTGGCTGTGTTACTCATTCAGAACTAAACCGCACCTTTGTGCGCGTCTTTCAATGCCGGGGGTGCGTGGGACTGGTTTTACAAATCCGCTTTACAGACTCCTGCTAGCGATGAATGAGCGCGAAGACCATACCGGCTGAGTTAGCCGAGAGCCAGCATTGCCGCTGACTCTGTAGCGACTGTGACCGGGAGGTCCTAGGACTCGAGTCCCGTCGGTGGTGGATTTTCCAAACCAGCAACATATGCGAATTCAAGGTCGAATTCAGCCTCTGTCTGGAGAAGAATTCTAGTTGCCGGCTGCTCTGACCGGTGATTTTCCCGATGAACACCAGGCGAATGCCGGAGTATCACCCTAACAACCGGGCCAAGGACCGCGCGCGATCTTTTCTTCCTCTTCCTATCATCGTTCCTTACACACACATGCACTACTCTACCACACACGTCGGGAGACCAGTCGGGAGCTGAGAGCTTCTCTCGCCTGGCGCGTTGCTTCGCTGGTGGGGAGATACCTGGAGGAGAAATAGTCCGCAAGCCGACGTGTATGTCACCGCTGGATCTCACGTTCTAGGGAGAGGAGGAACATCGCTACCTCGCGAGGTATTACATCCACCACTTGCGGGAGTAATGACCTTAGCAGTTGACGTGTGCGAAATCATAAATCAAAGCCGAGCCTGTTTTTTGTGGTGAGGCCCGGAGACAATTGGCAGGCGTGTGGAGCTGTCGTGTGGTCGTTAAGATGGTAACTACAATATTGTAAACGAGTTTTTCAATAAACAAAGAGACATGAAACACCCATCTCAATGCGCTTGTTTTTATTGCCTCTTCCTGATAGGCTGTTGTTTCAGTTACAGAGATTTGAGTGTTTGAACATTCTCTACATATTTTATTCTCGGTCAAGTGAGCCATTGCAGTAATAAGATTGTGTGCACTGAATAAGCTGGAAGCGCCGATCTGAATGGTGAGAATGGCATGAAGGCCAAGACTTGTCCGCTACGGTGGAGGGTATGTAGATAAAAATCGCCAACTTTCGCGTTTTGGTGGAGACGAAAACCGAAGGCCAAATTTTCTTTATCAGCGTTTTACGCACAAGTTATCATTTCATCCTACAGTAGGAAAGGAAAGCAGCTTGATCATGAAATTCCCATGGAATGAAGGAATGAAAATAAACCCGTAGAATAAAACTGACGTTAAAATAAACCGTATTGGTGAAAGTGTGTGTACTTTAACAGACCGTCTTCATACGTGTATTATGTGTTTACGAGGAGTATGTCGTGTATCTCACGACACATCACCTCCGCTAGAACAAGCTTTGAAGTCCCGACTGGTCTCCTGATGTGTGTTGTAGTGTAATGCGTGTAAGGGTGCTTGTGTGAGTTTTTTAAGGGAGGTGGGGACAAAAATGAGGAAGGAAAGATCGCGCGCGGGTCTTGGTTCGTTTGTTAGAGTACTGCTCCGGTATTCGTTTGGTATACGGGAGTTTGTGACAGCCTTAGGGTCACCAATATCTTCTGCGCATGAGCAGAAGAGCGATAGTGTTTTGACGTTCGACGTGACACAAATTCCCTATTGATTAGAGACACAACGGAAAACTCGAGTTCATGGAGCTCCAAATATTTTCAGTTGTGAACAGGCTTGTTGAAGAGCGGGGCGGCGACGGTCGGTGAGGGCAGCGTCGTGCTATGCCGTGCCGTGCTATGCCGCGTCGCACCGCGCCGAGCGACCTCGCCAGGCGTTCCGCTTGCGCAGGCAGCGCCTGGCAAGGGTTCAGGGGGCGGGGGAGGGAGCGGGGGTGGCGGCCGGTCAGTGCATCTGCCGCGCCCCGCCCACGCGCTTCCTGTGCCGCGCGAGCCCCTCCCCCTGCGCTCCCGCCGCCATTGTGCGAGCCGGGCACGTCCTCTGGCGCGCCCCCGCCACCGCCGCACAGTGGAGCCTAAGCACCACTCCCAAGGCGTTCGACCACGCAACTGGGCTTCAAATGTGGGGCTCAAATGAGGAATCAAAGCGAAAATGAAATCTATAAGCATTAACATGTCTTGCTCTTAGGTCGGATAATGAATCGAAGGAATTTACATGATATACATCATGAGCCATCTTCAGGGATCTTATTCTTACTTCCATTAATTTGTGATTCCACAAGCACAACCTTTTCTCTAGGCCATTTGTATATCCATTTTGCTTTTACCTCGCGTCACTATTACATTTCATAAAAAATGTCAATAAGCTTTTTGCGAGGATTCAACTTTTACACCTTTTGATAAATGTCCATTCTGGGCGAAGTTTAAGTACAATCAGAAAAGCGAACATCTTTTTTAAATGAGAATTGGTAGGATATAGGTTATTGCCTGAGAAATTGACTTTATTAAAGACTATTATTAAAAGCTGCACACCTTGAAATGTGGAAAATTGAGAGGCGTTTCGGGGATTTATTTAGGTATTTCGATTGTAATTCAAAATCTTAATTACATCAATTCATAGCTATTATTGTGTTAAGGGCAAATTTACGAGTTAAAAATGCTGATATTTCCAAATACGTATGTATTTAGGCTGATCTATTTCTTTTAAAGTTAAAATTTAATCCTGTCGAGAATAGACCAAACTCATGGAAAGTAGTATTAGAATCTCCTTTTAATCTCAACCACTACCTGGACGAGAATTCTAGCGGCCAGCGACTCATACCGGTAGTTTTCCGTGGTTACTTCGCTCAACTCCAGTTCAATGCCGGAGCAGTACCCAAACAATCGGGCCACGGACTGCGCGCGACCTTGCTTTCTCTCTTGCCTTATTCTTACCCCTTACACACACACACACACACGCACGCACGCACGCACAGCCCTACCACATACACTGGGAGACCAGTTGGGAGCTTAAAGTTAGAGCCTGTCGAGGCTGGGGCGGTGTCTCGCTGATGGAAGATACCTGGTTGGGGAAAACCCGACGGGTTGGATCACCGGATCTCGCCTACCACCCGGGAAGATCTCCCACGAAAAGAACTTGTCCTACACTTACGGTAGTAATGACCGTAGCAGTTGATGCGCCCGGAATCATTAATCAGCCAATCTGCGTTTCAAAATGATTTTTTTTTTGCGGGCAATTTCTCGTAGCCCCTTTTGGGTGAGCCAAGTGCGTGCCTGGCCAACGGTGCCTCGTTGGCCGACCCGTGGCCGGCGTCCGGCGTCGCTTCGCGTCGCGCCCCTGGGTTTCCTCCGCGCGGCCGGCCGCCCCGCCATGGCCCGCCCGCCAGCCGCCGTTCCCAGCGCTTCGAAGCGCTCGGAAACCGGTTCGTGACCCGGCTGCGGGCGCTGGAAAGGAACTCGCATTATGTTGTAAATGAAGGAGTTGGAAGAGTTGCCCTGCATGGTCACGTCCCTGTCACGTGTTTGCTCTCCATCTGGTAAGATGAGTTGTATTCGTGGACTTAGTTCTTTTTTGTTGTGCTTGGGGATTGTATGAATGAAAATATACATATTTGTGTTTTAAGAAATGAAAGTTGGACTCAGTTGTGTAGAGAAATTCTCTCTCAAATAAAATTTTGAAAGACGGTCGAGGGACGTACTACGTCACGGTGATTTTGGAGCTATTTTATTCTTCGTTAAACTTTTGTTAATCCTGCATCATATCTGTTACCGATTTATCTCGGAGACAGCATTGCCGCTGTCTCTACAGTGACTCTGTTCAGGAGGATATAGTAATCGAGGATTTTCTGCACCAGCTAGATAGCTAAATCGTGTTTAGCTGCCGACTGGAGAATTCTAAAGGTTAGGTGTTCTGATCGGTAGTTTCCGGTGGATCGGTGGTTTCTCCGATCGACATCGGGCAGCACACTAACAAATGGGCCGAAAACCATGCGCTATCTTTCCGTCCTTTTCTGAGTCCTAATCTCTCCCCTTACAGTTCCCCTTACCCTAACCACACACGATGAGAGATCGGGTAGCCCTTACCGTTTGCCGTAGCCTGAAACATCGGCCAACCAATTGGACCTTATCCCCGTGTTTAGACGTCGTGCATCACCGTTTCCTTTTACACAACCTTCCTTAAATATGGTTACGTTTCCCACCGCTGCGTTGTCTGCAACGCGGGCACTGAATCCTCTCGCAGAATGCGCTCTCGAGTACGCGCGCCCCGCCGGTGCGCTTAAGCTCGAGGGCGGGGGGGGGGGGGCTGCTGCCGGTGCGCCGCGTCGCCTGGCTGCTCCAAAATAGCCGCGCTCGCGGCCGCTGCAGCGCGTAACAGCGCGGGTGGATCCCCAGCGCAGCGCAGCGCGGCGCGGAGCGGCGCGGCGCGGCGCGGCGCGTCCGCAAACACGCGCGCCATTCATAACAAGCGGCGACAAGCGCTCTGCGGCCCAGCCGGGATTAGCGGAGAGGGCGACCTGAGGGATGGGTCACCCCGCTAGAAGGTCGGTCGTTTTTCCGCGCCACCGGTTGGTTTTTCGGTGAGGCACCTGCGTTTTTGCCCCTCCGCGGGGTACGTGTCCTGAAACAATGTATTTGACAGTACTTTTGAATTGTGACAAAATAAGCAGAGAAGTGTTAAATAGGGAGATAACAGTTGATTCAGTATGTTTCTGTGTCGGGACGCTCTCAGGAACCTCATTTATTGTCGCTAATGTTGAAAAGGATTCGTTTCTGTTTAATGTATTTTCGTCACATTCCCCTCTCATTTATCCGTTCGGTGAGTAAGAGTACCGTGTTGCCCTGGTGAGCCAGGGAATGAGCGATAAGCCAAGGGCGTATCGAATACTGGGCTAGAGGAAGGAAGTGATTCTGAAAACTAGTCAGAAGTTCCAGCATTTTTAAGCACGGAAAACAGGAATAAATAACAGTATTAAAAACGAATCGGAAATTTTAAGTAAATGGAAATAAAACGAGAGCGATGGTAAAAAGAAAAAGAGATTTGCAAATACGAGTAGGTGGATAATTTTTGCAAAAGTGGCTTGGACGTTAAAATACAAGAAACATACGTTATTTTGCTGTTAATATGTAATTAAAATTTAAGAAGTAAAGCGTTATATACATCATTGCAAATACCAATTTTCACCGGGGCCATTACTTTTTACCGGAGTTCACTTTTTATAGTCTTGAAGACATGTTTCACTGTCTTGACACGACTCCGCTTGTCTGGGCGATGCAACGAGCAGGTTGGTGGCGTTTCAGGTCTGAAAAAAGCCAACGTAGGATGGCGGAAACGCTGGCGAACCCGCTGACGATGCGGCCATGCCCAGGCAGCAGGAGCGCACGTCTACGCAATGAAAATACACTTACCACACTAAAACATGGGAGCATATGTGGCATGCTGCCATGGGAGTTCACTTTTTATAGTCTTATTGATGAATGTGTGCTATGGTACATAAGATTGGTGATGGGGTCGTTCCGAGCAACTGTGATTTCCATTCAGCATTTCAACGCCATGTTTACTCGCGAATTTGTTAAACTTGTTTAATCAACAAATGTTATGTCATTTTCCAATGTTTTGTGGTGGTAAATCCAGGTTAAATCATTATGTTTATGAGAGCTAGAACCAGAGTGTCGTTGATGTGAGGGTCCTTGTGAAGAAAAGGAAAAAATCGAATTTCCTGCTTAATCTAAAATTGTGGGAGCGTTAAAAAACATATTGAAACATTACGTATTAAAGCCTTACACTGGTGCTTAAATGTCGGTATTCGTCGATTTTAATTTGACATTTTTTTCATTCCTCTTCCGTTGGTAGGATGATCACATTCTATTGTAAGAATGTGATAATGGTCAAACGATGAGATAATGGTTAGACGATGCAATGATACGTGCGACATTACTCTGAGATTCTTTGTCCAAATCTTCGCACGATTTCACATATCCATGCTTTTCGAGATATTTGGCTTGGCAGATTAAGATCGACGCATTAGCGCTTCCTGAACGACCATACGTCCAAGTTTAGTGCTATGCATTCACGTTTCATGATATTGATGCGTAAGCAGATTACTTAAGGAAAAGGATGTCGGAAGGTTTCATTCTTAAATCGTAAGTGGTGAGCTCACCGAGAGTGATAGGAGAATGAATGACATCTACAACATACGTTTAAGGCAGATATAGAAAACATTAAAGAAGTTCCAGGACTACAACGAAAGTTACAAATGACGTAAAACTTTCTCAGTGCTCCAGGGACCGGAAGGAAATTTGTGTTATTTTTAGTTTTATTAGTTGATTTGTAGATATTAATTTTTAATAAGTTTAAATATTTCTGGAATACTCTTACCGTCAAACCACCGTAGAAACTATACTTGACATATGGGGTAGAAGTTTAAGCTACTGCTAACTCAATTTTACTCTAGTACGTGTATAATGTTATTGAATTTCATGGCTTCTATGTACTGTATGGTGAACTGCTATTTATTATCTCTGTAATTTGTATAATTAACTAAGACGCTTTTAATTTTGTTTCAGGTAAGTGTCCCTAGTATCCTACAGAAGATTGTAAACGAGTATTGCATGTGAGTACAAGAAACACAATTATTAAAGTAACATAATTTTTTTTCAATGTAAATTAAATAATATGTGATTTCATAGATATCGTATTATCTTGAAGAAGGAAGTCAATAACTTTAAATTGCAATCGAATAGAAAAAATCGAGCTGTGACTTAACGGAACGAGATACACACATTTCAACATGAAACATTTCTATTGCGTGCTTTTTTATTGTTTGAATATTGTTGAAATATGTAACTTGCTGTGAAGAAAGAAGAACAAGAAAGAGTCTGAAGAAAATAGAAGAAATAGATATAGTAATAGAAACGCATTGAGTAATGGAAACAAATTCGAATATTCGAGATGTGGGCAAAAAGTTACGGGTGAAGTTCGTGCGTGTGCACGAGAGTATACTTGAGAGGGTATATTGAAGTATAATGCTCCCGCTGTCTTTATCACGAGGTTTAAGTTTCCAGAGGTGAACGCAGTGATCCTTGTCGGATTCTTACCCCTCTGCCTGGCCAAAATTCCACATCGACGTTTGAGTTAAGTCCAGGATACGACCTCCAATAGGTCCCAGACTCCTACCGGCTTTCTGCCAAGGAAACTGGGTTCAGTCCAGGGCCAAAGCGGTTTCATGGCGAAAAGCTATCGACTTCGAGGTTGCTCACGTTAATCGCTGTTAGTTACCAGTACGTATTAGAACTAGAAGAATATGTGACAGACATGGCATTTTATTAATCACTCCGAGGTTGAATCTGAGTGGGAGGTCTCTCCCACGACGAAATTGAAACCACAGGGACCACCCTGACAGGCGGCAACTCGGGGGGGGGGGGGGGGGGCTGCTGCTCGTTGCCTCCTGCAGACCGCTTCCGCAGTGGTACTAATTGACGTCGGTATAGCCGAGAAACAGGACCGACGGGTTAGCGGTTTCCAATTCCTCCATCAGCCCCAAGAAGCAGTAGGCGGTAAGGGCTCTGCGGGCCGCCTTTTGGCCACAGCCAGCGCAACGCCCCCTTGCCGCCCCCCGGCGCCCTGGGCCGCAACGCCCCTCCCCGCCCGTTTTGGGGCCGCCCCTTTTTTTTGGTTTCCCCGAAAAATAAGCCCCGTCCTCGGATTAAGCACGGCGCTGGACGCCATAAAAAAGTCCTGGATCTGCTGTGGAACCGGGCGACGGCGGCGCCGCGTTTGGGCGGGAACAGCGGGGGACAGAGTGCGGTGGGGCGGGACGCGCAAAGAAGTCGCGCCGGCACCGCACCGGTTGCGGACAGGAAACACGCTTCTTCAGGAAGGCGACGCCGCGTCCGCCGCCCCCGCCCCCGCCTCGGCGGCGCGGCGGGCCGGAAGGCTAAGAATAGCCGGCTGCTCGACGCGGAGCGGCGTCCGGCTGCTGCCCGCCCGCCCGGCTCCAGCCGAGGGCCTTGCGCAAGAGGCCCGCCCCCACGCCCTGCCCCGCATTTCCTCCCATTACCCCCTTCCGAGAGGATCCATTTTACCAAGAGAACTAGGATACATGTGTTGCTGGAGGAGAGGGTGCATTTTTACCAAGAGAACGTTAATGCATGTGCTACCAGAGGATAGGATGCATTTTTTCAAGAGACCTATAATGCATGTATTACGGGAGGATATGATGTATTTTTTTCGAAGAACTAGTGATTTGCCTTCTGGAAAACATTAATGAATGACGGATGATAATGCTTTGGATTTGGTGTACGTACACCATCCATAACGCAATTACGAAAGTCATTGTTGCTTCTGCCCATGTTTCATACCGAGAATCCTAGGCTCTGCGCGGCTCAGTTACTTTCAAAGCCGCCTGGTCATGGTACCCTAGATCGAACTTCCAACATTCCAGACTTTTTCTACTTAACCCTGCAATCAGGGAGTTGCTCAGCTCTCCACAATTAGCGCTACATAGGTGGGAGTCAGACGTCCTGTGCCACACCTATTTTCATGCTAATTTCTATTAAAGGGCAAAATACTAACTATAAGCTATGAAAACTTTTAAAAAATACTAACAATTTAGATGAGTTCAAAAAGGATATATAAAAAGGAATGTTGTAACTATATTGTAAGTTGAACTTCGTTAGTGCCGTCGCCGTGGTCGGAGTGAAGGGGTTTGCGGATCGGGAGAGTGCGGACGCGGCCCAGCGCGTACGCAGCGCCGGGCGCCGGCGCGTGGACACCGCATCCGCTGTCGCCATCGGGGCGCCTTCGAATACTAACGACCGATTGTGCGTCGAGACGGCGCGCCAGCGGCCACGTCGGGCCGGCGCGGCGCGGCGCGGCGCTCTCCTAAGTGGCCGTTGGCTGGCGCCGCCGCTGCAACGCCCCTCCCTCCTGCCCGTCCGCCACACTAATGGCCCCCGTTCGTCCCGGTTGCCACATCCACCCACTCCTGACTCCCATCACAACTCCCGCCTCTATTGCAACCGCCACAGGCCACCTCCACTTCCGCCTCCGCCGCCATCCTCATCGCCACCGCCACAGCCAGAACAGCCGCCTCCGTCACCGCAACCACCTCCTGCCATCCGCCACTGGCGCCACCACTACCACCATTTCCTCCCCCACCACTTCTATCACTACCAGCCCTACCACCTACATGACGAAAAAATTTAATTCTGGTCACTCCTACTTTTCCAGTAACATAATCGCAATTTTTCGCAGCATTTTCACCCATCCCTCGAAGAGTTTATCAATTCATCTTCATTTTCGTTGCATGGGAAGCTCGTATGCCGGACACCTAGGAGTCTGCTCATTCAGAGTTCTTCCGTGTTGGTTCCGTTGACCCGAGGAGGCCCCCCGGGGCCGGGCGGACGCAACGCTTTGGGCAGGAGGAAGTGGCGGGCGGATGTGTGTGCGAGTGGGCGTGGCCGATGCAGGCGCTGGCGCAGGACGCAGCGCTTGCACCAGCGCCGCCCGCGAACCGCTTCCTGTTCTTTGATGCACTCTGCCAACTCCAAGGCTGCTTGTCCGCTGGCAGGCGGGCGCAAATATAACTCAGCTCGCGGAATTGGCTAACGCCGATGTGCAGGGGAGCACCCGTTTAAATAATGCTCCGGCACAAATGAAACCGCGGTGCGTACGACCTTTTCATGGCCTGCATGACGTTATATTGGATTCTTTTTTAAGCTCACTGCATGCATTTCGTAGTAATTTATTGCAGTTTGGCTTAACTCATTCCCGATCCCTTGCAGTTCGCTTAAGTATTGTATACACTGGTGATGGGGGGGGGTGCAGGGTGAAGCATTACAGCAGCCGACAGCACTATCCGTCTTCTACGCATGCGCAGACCGCATGACTTTTGTGGGTCGGCGCATGCGCAGAGGATTAAGCTCGCGGTCGACTGTTGTACGCCTTGCGGTGCAGAAACACCCTACCCTGCCACAAACCGGTTTAAGATTCCGGAACCAATTGTGTGCCTCTTTGTCGTAAACATTCCACCTACGAACGCGCGACTGTGGCTGCTTACTTGTTTCGTTTAGGTTGAGCCTATTTTCGTGCGTGACCACGAATTCCGTTCTGCGCAACCTTTGGAAACGAGTGTTTCACCGCGCCGCTCCTCGCTTCGCGTCTTTCCGAACGGGCGGCCTTGCCTGCGTCGAGATTCCTTGCACGTCCGCGGAGTCGGCGACGGAATCCCGAGAGCGCCTGACGGCACTCGCCCCGCCGCCGCCGCCGCCGCCAGAAATTTCTCCTCCAGAAAGGCAAGGAGGCAATTTCCGGGAAGGGGTATGGAAACTGAATGCGGAAAAATTTCTTGGAAAAAATTAACCAGGCGAAATTGGAACGAGGTACCTGCGGTTTTTTCCCTGTAGAACGCAGTGTTTTTCCTGAGAATGTTGGTGAATTTCAAAATAAAGGAGAAAATGCAAATGAAAAACGGTGTTTAACATACAGTCAAAGAAAAAGAACGAATTTTTAGAAATGAGATTCCATCGTCAAATGAAATTGTAACCGCCATTTCTACAATATTTATTCAGAATCAGTAGTAGAAAAATAATCAGAGATCCAAATACGAGTAATGATCTCTAAGGGTGTATTATTATTGTAGAAAAGTCACCGCTTACTCTCACTCTTATTAAATAATAAATAATGAGCGTTGGTTCCTGTCTCTAAGGAATAAGTCCAAATATATTTGAGAAAACACTATTGAATTGTTCAAAACTGACATCTTATTAGTTGCAAAATAGCATCTTAAAAACCTTTAGTTTTTTATGCATCCTCTCTGTATCATTAATCGAATCAAGTATTGTAAGTTTAGAAAAAAATTGTATAATGCGGGATCGTTTGCTTGCGCTCCCTCTGCACCGCGCTCGTGGCAAGAAATGCCGTAAGCGTGCTTGAGTGCGCCCGGCCGCAGGGTACCGCTTGGCCCGGCCGTCTGCCTGCCTGCTCGCCCGCGTGCCGCGCCAGCGCCTTATAGCGGGTCGCGCAATAAAGACAGCGGGAACGGCGCGGAGCGAAGCGGGGCGGGGCGGAGCGGAGCGGGGACGCGGCAGACGACTTTCCATTGAGCGGAAGCGGCGGTGGCGGTGGCTTTCAGTCGCGTGAGTGCGCGGCACCTGGCGCGGGGAGCCCCCGGCACGCCGCCGCCTCCGCCGCCGCCTCCGCCGCCGCCGAGCTCCTTCTCAATGGGTGGCGCACGCAGCGGCTATGCGCTCACGCACGCACACTCACACACACACACGCACGCGCCGCCGCCGCCTCCAGCGCCACTCTGACCAGCTGCCTTGCGCTTTGAATGAGTCCCCCCCCCCACCGCCGCCGCCGCTCTGGAGGCCGCCTCCTGTTTCTTTTTATCATCCTACTCCGCGCTGTAGGTTCCGTCGTTTTCGTGGCCGTTTTCCCTTCCCTTCCGATTCCCCCGATTTCTCTCTCGCCCCGTGTGGCATTCTCTGCTCGCTTGCCCGCGCTGTGCGTGACGTGTGCCGCATCTGCGCTTCCTCGCTCGTGTCCCCCGCCCGTTTCGCCTCCGATTGCTGCCCGTGCCGTGCCGTTCGCTCCGAGCGTCGCGTCCGATGCGCTCGTTTTCCTGGCGGAGCGGCGCGGCGCGGCGCGGGCGAGCGCGGCCGTCCAGAGGTCACTGGGGGATCTCATTCATTCGCTGCGCCGTTGGCAGTGGCGGCGCTGGCGCGGGCGCGGTCGTGGGCGAGCGCTGTTGCCTTGGTGGACGCCCGCGTGGGGACGGCGGCGGCGGAGGCGGCGGGCAGCCCGGAGATAAAACAGTTGCCGCCGCCTGCGTCTATTCCGGGAGGCGCTGCACGGAAGCGCAGCGATAAGGCGGAAGGGCAGGCGCGAAGGGCTGCGCGGAGGTTTTCGGGGGACATGTTGGCGGCGGCTCGCTAGAGGACGTGTTTATTGTGAGATTTTAACATGTAAGGCGAATTGACCTTTGATCAACCGCGCGTGGTTATCCAATCGGAAGTTTTGTTACGACTTCATTTTTGAAATTGAATCTTACGATTGCATTTCCGCGTTGCGTCTGATCATATGTACATTTGCACCATGTTTAAATCGGAGAAAAGGGTGACGATCGTTGTCAATAGAGGCCTTCTTAACCCGCCATTACTCGCGCATATTTTTGTAATGCGATAATTCGCGTGTTAGACGTTATCTAACAACTATTCATGTTGTATTTATGATTTTAATATGAACCAAATTCGTGCATTAATATTCCAAGAAATATGTTATTGAGATCAACTAGTATAGATAAAATAATGCAAAAATATGACATGCAGGCTCTTAATTTTTGTTTTATAATAAGGGCTTGAATCAAAATTACATTCATTAAGTAAAATATTATATAAAGCAAATTTATTTGTGAAGGGCGAATCGTAGAATACAATTAATGCAATAAACAATATAATTTCACCACATTGGAACACATAAGGACAAACTAAAATAAGCTTCGTGAGAACTACATTCATTGCAAACAAAATGTTTTCTTGGGTGTTCTTTTCAGAGGAATTTGGAGCAAATATGTATTATTACATTGCTGCATAAACCAGGTTTGCCAGTTCCTACAAGAAGCGCTTTTTCCTTTCATGTTTGCTTGCCGGCCTATCTTTTTACTCTGAAATGAAAACAAAATTAATTAACAGAAAAAACAGCGAAGAGATGGCGGCCAATATTCTTGCTAAATCTATGAATCGTACCTTCGATTAAAGTTATTAAAAAAACACGATCAAGATGGGACATTAAACTTTTCTAATCTTTACGCAAGTATTCAAGACGAAAAGAGAGTGAAGAACTGTCAGAAGTCTGGATGTGATCGTATGGAAATATAAAGCGGTTGCTCGCCTGTGAGAAAGTATCCAACTCGACGCGCCGCATTAATCCGCGCCTTATATTTTTTCCCTTCGCAGAACTGATATGAACAATGAACGTATGCAAAATTGAATCGTCCCGGAAGGTATTGCTGGAGCGTTCTCTCTGTGTGTTGAAAGATGTTAATTATATTCTAATCCAGAATTGTTATATTTTTCTGACTGCGCGAGTAACGGAAGGTTAACGTTAAAATAAGTATTTGAGATTACTTGAATGAGTGCGTGATGACTCTTCATACTGGGTGACTCTTCATACATTCAAAGGTGACTCTGGCAGGTCATTAGCTGTTACGCTGCTATCCAATCTGGACCTTACACGTCACCACAGCGACGTCACTATGGTGGCGTTCAACGTTCCGATTGGATCAAGTCAAGTCAACTTAAGTATAAAGCGGGTGATGAACGTGACTTAATGGGAGATGCACATTTGTTTCGTGTAGCCTCTTACATGCACGTTCGTATTTTGGATGTTACCCTTCTGAAAACCAGCATAATATGTCACGAATAGTTACCATTGAATGCATTTATGTTTTAGACTGTTTCTTACATTTGTTTTCTTTTTTTTTTTATGAGAACAACTAAGGTCGCAGAGATTGTCATTCTTTCAGTTACCTCTAACGTAAGAACTATCACAGGGATGGATCTAGAGACAAATTTTGGGTAAATTCAATATGTTTTGGTCGAATGTATCAAATTACACATTTTGTAAAATGTCACAGGCTCATCAGCTCGTGCTGCGATAAGATTTTGTTTTTTTTTTCGCGTTTAGGCTAACTCTGACGACGCGTGCATCTTGCTTCAATAGGTGCAAGTACCTTCTGGGGCAAGGATCAGCATTTTAGCTGAATCCCTATTTTTATTCCCCAAGGTTGTTAGCCCTGAGGGTATAGATGACGAGATGATGATAGTAAGGAATGAAAGGACGGCACACACATATATACACATACACAAATACATCCATGCCCGAGGCGGGACTCGAACCCGCGCTCTTCTGGTCCGAGATCGATACTACACTGCTGCCCTAACCATCTCTGCCATCTTGACCGTTTTAACTTGCCATTTTGACTTTTATTCGTTTGAAATGTTTATCCGAAAATATTTTTGCTTGAAAGTTTTGGGTCGAGCCAAAATTAATAGTTACTGAAAAATTTAGAGTGGGAAATTTCCCTTATATCCCTCCCCGTGAATCCGCGCCTGACAAACACTAGTTTGTGCTTTGACCACATCCTCCTTCCGCGCTCGTTGCGCTCGGAAGCGGCCTCCGTGGGCGGCGACGCGAGCGGGTCGCCGGGGGGCCGTGGCGAGTGCGAGGGTGGGGCGCGCCCCTGAAGAACAGCAGCTGCGCAAATGGGCGTCTCCCTGGCGTTTCTTTTCGCGCACGCGCTCCGCGGCCTGGCCCACATCCAGCCGCCGCCCCGCGCCCAGCGGAAGCCACGCTCCTCTTCGAGGGGTTTCCCCATTGCCTGGTTCTCACCCGGGCTTCTATCCCAACGGGGCCTTCTTTGGTGTTAATTCACGAAATACATGAGGCATCAGGAAGCCAAGGGGGATAGGTGACACCTTTCCGATTCTGGTAGGGAAAAATTAAAGTTCAAAGTCAAAGTTAATAGATTTATAAAATAATAATAATAATAATAGTAAAGTGGCCTATTGCAATATTTATAACTTTTAGATCTGCCTCACCATTTCAGCCTAAATAAATACTATACCCGAACAATTCGAGCATGCGTTTAAAAGAAGAACTTGCTGAGGGATAGTCCCCATTTTTGACATAGCTTAGCGCGGAGGTTTAGTGATAATTGACTCCTTTCCTTGAACGTCTCCACCAGCCGTCTTCTTTTATATACACCTTGAATAAATTTAAAATATGTCGAGTCTCTTTGAAAATTTGCATTTATTTTACATAATACTTATTGCATTCAAATTTCGTTGTTTTTTTTTTTACTAGTTTCATAGTACTACAGCCTAATAAGAAGAGAAAAAAATGACGTCTTAAGAAATGCGGCTGCCAATGCTCCATCGTATTTCGATTACCTATAGACATTGCATCTCAAACTACAACCTGGCAGGTCCAAATCAGAATAGCAATGAACGGCATTCGTCGCAACCGGATATCCTCCAGCCTCACCCCACATCCTCTTGACTTATCTAGCGAGAGCTAAGCACCAGATAAGCCTCTTAAGTGTTTTCAAACGCTGGGGGCCCGGAGCATATATGAAACATTCTTGAGGCCGTCGCCGTCGTCACCGTCTCCGCCACCGCCACCGCCACCGCCACCGCCACCGCCACCACCACAACCGCCGCCACCACCTTCGGGCTTTACGAATGCATTCAATCGTGTGCGCAGTGAATGAAATCGCGATGGCGGCCTCCTTCCGCTGGTCGCCCACGTCGCTCTCGCTCCATTCACGAAGTGGCTGGTCACGGGGCTCTGGCAGGTGGACGCTTGTTGCATTGAGACAACCCTCGAATTTTATAGCGAAACATATGACGACGCAGAAGGTGGTGGTGGTTTCTGTTATTACATGTTTCGATTTAAAGCATCACTAGAACAGTCTTCTTTTATTTATTCTTATTTTACATCCCCCCCCCCGAGGTTTTCTCCGTTTTAAGGGATTCTCTGTTTCTAGGAGTCACTTTTATTCTTGCCATTAACTTACTAGACAATAGTGACACTACCAGACGACTTAAACGATATCATACTTTAGACCTGACATATCGACTATAAATTGTTATACTATTTTCTGTTTTATTATTATATATGCTTATCATCTTATATTTTTAGTATGTTAGTTTAGTTATCAAATATGTTTAGTGTGTGTTAATCTGAAAAAATGTAATATTAGGAGTACGGTCAATGGACCTTACTCCTCTCATGTTATTAAAAATTGTATGCATTTTTGCCAAATGTTTGTACTCAAACAAATTGCAAAATAAAATATTATTATAAATAAAAAGGAGTCACTTTGCCAACTTCTATAGCTAGTTAACATTTATAAGCATCTCTCTAGGCAGTCACTTTTATTTTTACCTTCTTGTTCTTTAATAGAGGAGACGTTTTGAAGCTCGGAACTCGTCAAAGCTTCAACCAAATGCAAGCGATCTTTCTTGATGATGATGTATCAACAACGACTAACGTTCAAATAGGCTTAATGCTAGCAGTAGTAGGTGAATTCGCTCATTAGCTAGCCAGTGAGGGTAAAGCTGTGTGAATGACGGTGTACCTATCACTTTAGACTTGATCTGCATCATGCAAGAATATTAGTATTAGCCACAGGGCGGAGACTCAAGTTACAAGTGATTGATGTAGTGTGAGGTGTCTTACGTGTGTGTGTGTGTTCCCAAGAAGCATTTTGAGAGGGAAAATGTGTTTGAAATTATGCCTTGCACAAACTCCAGGTTTTAATAGAAGGTTGGAGCGTCGCCGCTCTTACTCGGAGTGTGACGTAGTAGCGAAGCGTCAACCTAGATATATACTGAGGTTAGGTTCGGTAAAATAGTGTAGATATTTCCGACACGTGCAGAGAAACTCGGAACTAGACAACTTGGCTCTCGCTAGACTTAGAAACTTCTCATCAGCAGTCTGATCCCTGTTGATCTCACGATAGATGCTATTCCTCTGCTCCGTTATCTAACCTACCCTAGCCATTTCGCGTTGGTCAGTGTCAACATTACACAGCTCAAATTCGAAGCACGCTTCAACCTGTTCCCACTTTGGATTTAAACCACTCATTTTAGGTAAATTGGACAGTAACCAGCCTCTTCGAGAATTGGTCACATTCAGACTTAAGCCAACATATGGGATGTTCAATTTGTTCTTCTTTCAAGGATAATTCAGCAGTAATTTTGATACATCAAAAGCAGAGGTTGTGCGGGAGATCAGGGCGTACGTCAGAACCCTACCTCTAATTATCACTTATTACTTAAAATTGTATAGCGAGGTTCTACGTTCACGTTCACGACCCGGCCGGCGAGTGGCGTTGCAGGTGCAGTCTTTGGGACGGCGCGTCGCGTCGCCCATTCATTTCCACCTGCCTCCGTATTTTGGCGCGCAGCGGCGAGGTAAGGTGAGCAGGCCGCGCGGGCACCCGTGCGCGCCCGCCGCCTGCTTCGTTTGCATGGCCCGGAGAAGCCGCGAAATCCGCTGCGGCGCACGTGCAGGCCCGGAGCCACTACGGCGGTGGGAGTGCAAGGTTCTCTGCGGGAGCGGAGAGTAAAATAGAAAATATGAGCCATTCGAGTTGTTTAATTTATTGAATTACGTATGATTAATGTACGCAATGAATAAATTTGTAAATAATGATGAAATATTACTGTCTGAAGCTAATTTTTTTCAAGGACTTCAGAAGTTAATTCATTAAATCTTTACATTTCTTGACATTTCTATTTTCCTAGATGCTGTTAGCTATCCGCTTGTAAGTCAGTGTTTAGCTCATGCAGAACGTTCCCACTGCTGTATCTCGAGAGTGATCTGCGACGATGAGGCAGCGACGTGGTGTTTGAATTGCCAGGTGTACATTGCATCACTTCCATTCATGAAAGCCATTAATCATGCCTTCTCGATAAATTTCTTTTGTTGAAGACAACTGGTCAGAAATTATTTGATAATCTGTTTTCGTCCTTCAGAACCCATCCATTCTCTTTCATTCTCTCCATTCATCGGCGCACGGAACCGTCGCTTAGTGCCATTAATCTAGAGAATTGTTCTCGCGGCTAGGAGCGTGCTTCTGTGCGTCTAACGAGACGGCTGCGGAGTTCCCCTCAGGCATTTCAGCCCCTTCTGCTCTTTCTTTGATTGTAGTTGAGGCTTGACCGACCACCCAACGTGCAATATTGATCAGCAGAAGTTGTTCCTTAGATAAATGAATAGTAGCGAGTTGGCGACTTCATGTACGAGAGCCGGAAAATGAGTTTTTCTTTGTGTGTGAGAAAAATAACTTAATTTTTCGTATTATTGGCAAGGGTTATATAGTATTATAATTTTAAATGAGCCCACAAATCTGTGCCTCTAAGCCACAAAAATAACTGCCCGGGCTGGCGAATAGATTTCGCGAGCATCAAAATAAAGTGGCATTTTCCAAATATCGAAATTCCAGAGGCTGAAAAAAATGGGATAGTGGTGGATTATTAAGCGAACTATTCAAGTAAAAAATTATGAAAAAAATAAAAACGTATTTGAAAAAATAGTATTTGGGTATTTTTTTAATTTTCACTTGTACACAAAGTTGAGCAAAAACTTCTCATATTAAAAAAACAACATATTATTTAAATATCTAATTTTGAGTGTACAATTCCATTAAGAAATAAAGCTCTTATCTATTTTGTACAAGGACGTCGACATAATTTTGATCTGTTGCAAATTTCAGAGGTTCAGAGATTTTAATGAAATTCTTTGATAATTTCGTCCTTCGGGGCGCTTCCAGATAAGAGTACACAAAATGAAGCTACGTTGAGTAAGATAGCACGGTTTCTCGCTTTCGTCGTCTCCAGGACTTCACTCTTCTTGCTAACGTCGACGAATCTGAAAAAAAATCCTTCTATCTCTTCCGAAGGATCCGATTAAATATCGGCTAATTCAATGAAGCTAAGCTAAATTTAAAGTTTATACTGTAGTTACTCTCGTACTTTCGTGCTTTGTTAGACATGAAAGTGTCAGGGTGGTGTTAAGCATACCTGAAACAGAAAAATAGTATATAAAAAACGTGAAAATTACTTGCAGTCTGTATTCTTCTTTCAGTGCCCAAATATTGCTGTATTTAAAACTCTGAAGTCATAAACACGGCTTATAGTTGTAATGCAGCCTTAATTCTATTCCGTAACTGTGCAATAATTCTAAAACTACAATTTTGGGTTTTTTACATTATTAAAGAGTACGTTGTCTTCACTCCCGTGGTCTCATCCACGGCCCCCGCCATTTGGTCTTCGATAAAGTTGGTTGGGAACACAGCTCTCATCAGCCCCGTCGAGCGCGTAGGATATGCCTGTTCCAAAGCCCTCGTGTTAATGGAAAGTGATAGTTTCCCTATTAATGGCTAGTGGAATAGAATGTGTAGAATCGGTGTGTTTGCCGGTTATATGTTAGCTGTGCGTTACGCGACGAAAATCAAGCGAGAATTTTAAAACATAGAAACATGATAGAAAGAATGAAAAAATAGAAAGATTAAAAACGAAACGGACGGAATCATGCGAGAGCGAAAAATGCCGCCATCAACCGTAAGGACTAGGTGTACATGAGACTGTTACGTGGGTGACGTGCTCGTCAATGATACGTCGTGAAGGAGGGGGTGGGGTAAGGAGGTGGCGTTTGCTGGCGGGCGGGAGCGGGAGCGAGGGCGCGGGCGTGTTGGGCTGCACCGGTGGCTCCGCGCGGTGCGACTTCCGGCCGCGAGACAATGGAAGCCTTCCGGCGACGGGTCCTCCCTCTTCTCCTCTGTCAGCGCGGAATGCCCTTATGTAGCTGACTTTAACACAGCAATAAACACATTAATAACAATGGTAATGGTATAGGTATGAATCACCTTTGGCTTCTCGCAAAAACAAGAAAAGTCAAGAGGGAAGTGTGGGTTATTTGTTACTGTGTATTTTGTTGATATAATCGTATATGAAGAGCGTGGGGTAGTAACAAGATGAAACATACTTCCACCAAAATCTATTGCGGATCGCAGAAGGCTTACTTTAGATGTGTCTTTTCTTGTTCCCACCCGTATGCCAAAAAATACTACTGCACCACGGTGAGCTGACGTTAGTCAATTTTCGGTTACGTAGCGCTTTCGACGTTTATGCACCTCACGCTTTCGTGATGTGACGAATTTGTTTTTACTTGACGACTTTGTTTTCTATTAGTGCCCGAGGTAAGCTGTAAGCGTGCTAAAACTCTGATTGGACTGTGGTGTTATGAAATCGCAACGTCGAATGTTACCTGATTTGTTGGGTATAAAGTCATGTCGTTGCAATTGCGCTCAACCTCCCTTTTAATTCATTACAGACCCACGAGTGGTGTGCGATATTAAAGTGTTGTGTGCGTGATAAACCATCCAGCCCCAGTGAAGAGAAGCAGCGTTGGGCGCGTGTTTGCGTTGCCCCATGCGACGGGCGGGGTGGGGCGGGGGAGGGGCAGTCACCGCCCCTTTGTGCAGAGACAGGCGCCCGCCGCGCCGGGAAATTCCCCGTAATTCGCTGCGTTTCCGGCCGTCTCTTCTGGGCGGCGGCGGCGACGGCGGCGGCGGTGGCGGCGGAGCTGTTGCAGTGGGAGAGGCGGAGGTCGCAGCGGTTCGAAACGGGCCGAAAAGCCCGCCAAACGAAAAGTAAAACGGTAAACGTGCTTTCTTGGCGAGCTAGTAGCTAAGTATTTAGTGTTTCCGTTTGCGCCAACTACTATGTCATTAGTCCCTTAGGTGTAGATCATGTTATAACCTTCGAAAATGGTGTTGTTCCACCCCTGTTGACCCGTGAAATCCCGTACCGACCTTCAAGTCGGCTTGCGGGGAAGTGCTCCCTCCAAGCAGTGCACCACCACATGCGGGACGAGCTATATGCACCCGACTGGTCCCGCAATATAGTATGTGGTATGAGAGTAACTTATAAGTTTGTGTGTGTGTAAGATGAGAGGAAGGGGCAGGGATAAGGGACGATCGCTTGCGGTACGTATCCCGCTTTTTACGACACTGCTTCGGTATTCTTCTGATATTGATCACGGAACTACCGATCAGACAATCCATCACCATGGGGAGTTGAACACTTCAACCTCGCTGTCAATGACTTTTCTGAGGCAACGGATTTTCCTTGAAATGTCTTCATTCCGTGTGTAAATGTGAAACATTGCAGCGGGCGATATTCGAACAACCCGCGGGTAGAAAATGTATACATTGAAAGTAAGTTCATTTGAAATACGTTTACGGGAAAGAAAATTTCATTTTCTTTTATTCAATTTTACGTTAGTATGCTGGTACTTGCTTACGGCAACTTTTTGCCACCGGGCGTACTGCTTGCTTGCGAAGCGCAGAGAACGTGCTGTGCGCGCGTGTGGCGCAATTTGGGCCCATTGTGTGCGGCGGGGCGCGGGTGGTCAGCCGCCGGTTAGCCGCCGCGCGCCGCACGTTCCGCCCGCAGCAGTCGCGCCCCCCGTGTTGACAGTGGGGATACGATCGGTCAGGTGCGGCCGGCGATAACAAGGGAACACAGAGCCGCGCCCGCCCCGCGGCCTAACGGGGCCGGGTCCCATTGTGACGCGATGACCGGGCGCGCCACTACCGGAGTGCGCCTCGCCCCCCCGCCCGCCCTCGGCGCTCGTGCCCTGCGACCGCGGTCGCGCCTCCGGCGACCCTCTGCCGTGGCGGCGCGCCCCCCGGCTTAAACCAACATTGAATCGCGGCGCAGCCAGCAGCGGCGCGCCTGGCGGAACGCGCGGCCAGGTTTTCCGAGCAAATCGCTCAGTAAATACAAAAGAAACTCGCTAATTTCGAACTGAAAATAAAACCACATACATGTTATACAATTTTCTTTTTTTCGAAGTTAGACCGCCGTAACTTTCAATTAGAATAATAGAATTTCATTTTTTGAAAAAAAAAAAAGAAGTTCATTTCATTTATACAGTCAAACATTAGTTTAGTAAAAAGACAGTGAAGTTAATACTACCCAAGTCTCCGCAAATGCTCAGAGTTTCGGAAACAATTTCTCGTACGTATCCAATCTTCCACCTGGTCTTAGACTCTAAAAATGTCGGGGTTGAGCCGCAATCCCCTTGAATGCGCCTGGCGATGTTTCGTGATGTATCCCACTCCGCATGGCCCGCGCTCCATGTATCGGTCATCGTGGAAACTCCGGCGTGCGACCCTCGCACCGGAAGCGGCGCGGGCCGAGGGAGGGGCTTCCGGCGCCGGGAGGCGTGACGGCTCGGCGCCTCGCCCCGCGCCCTGCGCCCTGGACCGTGCGCTCTGCGTTCTGCGCCCTGCTCCCCCTGTCCTTTGCCCTCCGCCCTGTGCCATTTTTTAGTGTTGTTGCTTATGGTTTTATTGTAGTCACGCCATTCGTTGAATTTGTGTAAAGCTTTGTACGTAGCTAATCAGCCTGCTCCCGAGCGGTGTGACGGCTTGTTCAACCGTCCTCGTCGTGCCGGCGCTCAAACTGTGTCTTCTGCGGCGGTACCTTCTAAGGCCATCGCTCAACAGTTCATGTTATTATGGATGGGTCGTGGAATTCGGAGGACAGGACCTATTGAATTACCGTACATTTTGATTTTAATTGTTTTATATTCGTAATATTTCCTTAATTGCGAGGACGGTGCTTGTTCTGATCGATGGGTAATCGCGCAAGATATGGTACAAATCGAGCAACTTCATGATCGAAACCGGAAAACAACTAATAAATTCTGCGATCCATCACTTCTGTGGTATCCTGGCGTGAACGCAGGTGGGAGATACAGGTAGATAAGCTTACTGATCGGTTTGCTTCCGCTATTTACTTTTAGAAAAGGGGCTTTTCCCCCAATATACAACAGTAAGGAGATCAGTCTTTTTTACTTTTTCGCAAGAACGAACGTAACACAGGTGTTACGCGTCTCTTTTCCGGCAAACTCTATGTACTTTCGAAAATTGCGAAAAAAGAAAAAAAAATCAAAAAGGCAAAATTGGAGAGAGTTTTTTCTTGAACAAAATCTGTTCTTAAATTCAAATTCTTTTAAATGGGTCGTATATCATTGTTTGAGAAAACTAGTAGTTTTCGCGTTATTTGTGTTTGAAATTAATGTAATGTATAAAAAGAACAATTTCCTCAAAAACCGCTCCATTTTTTTAAATTAATTTTTGCCCATGGATAAATCAAGGAGCGCTTAAAAGACTGGCGTAGGTCTCAGTTGCGTTGATGACATTTTCTGAATTATCGAAAACGGCACATGTATTAATACTGTGCTGCCGAATCTCTTCTGGTTTCTTGCTGCCGTCATTGCGAATCTGTCCCGGGGGCGTTCCCTCTCCGCCCAGAGCACTTGCAACGACGGCAGGCGGCTGCGATGCAGCAGGGCGGGCGCAAAGTGCATGCAGGCGATGGGCGTGCAGGCGATGTGGAAGCGTGCGGTGGCGTGGCGTGGCGTGCCGAGCGGGGCGGGGAAAGCGCTTCCCGTGACGTCGGCGCGGGCGCGGGCGCGGGCGCAAATGGCCGACTTCCTCCTCGGCGCGGCGCAGCGGGTTGGCCTCCTCGGTGCACCGCAGCAGGAGCCGGCGGCGGCGGCGGCGGTGGCGGCGGCGGCGGGCGCAGCGCCAAACCCAGTGGCGCAGCGGGGTCGCGGCGCGGACGCTCAGTTGCCACGCGACGGTGCGGGTGAAAAGCCCGAATTCCATGGCCTCGACAATTCATGCTTGTGATGTCGAAACGGTGACTGTCGTTTGGTGGACTGTAGACGCGATATTCAATTAGAAAATTTACTTCCAGTTTGTAAGTCTGTTCAAAATGTTTTAAATGAAATATATTGTGACCTTCACTTTTCACCTTCACCCCTATTGAAACCTTCATTTTATATTTGGTAAATAAGTTGAAAAATGTCTTGTCTTTGTTAGAGTAATATGAATCTCAAATATGTCAGAAAAGTGTTTAGATAATTGCAACAATCGACTTAATACTTGCTATTAATCGCTTTTTCGATTTAGCATTTTTGACTCCTATATTTCGATTTAACAGTAATAGTATACAGTTTGGCCATACTGAAAACAAATTTGAAAGTTTAAATTGGGAAAGTACGGCTCTTTTTGGACGCTTTAGTCAGCCTCTATATGTGATGTGCCAGGGGGTTAGGTTATCACGATAGACGCTGACATGAGCTTAATGAATTGGAGCCTCCCCTTGGCGTAGTGAGAGCTTGACGACGACAAATTGCTTATTTCTCTAAACTTCACTCGTTCATGGATTGTTAATAATAACTGTCTGCCAGACCGTGCCGTTATATTTACTTTCTATTAAAGTTGCATGCATTTATAATTTGTGGAGCCGCCGCCGCCGCCAGCGAAGTCCCTCCGCCGTCAGCCCCGTGCCGGCCACCGCGAGCGTCGCACGAAGGAGCAACAGCGCGCGTCGGAGAGGGAAAGGAGTTGTCGTTCGCGTCTGGCGTCGCGGCGTGTCGCGACTGCTGCCTCCCGCACGCGACCCCAGGGCCGTCGGCGCGGGGGCGGAGCTCTCTGGCGGTGACACATGCGGCGCCTCCGACTCACTCTCTGCGGCGGTTCGTTCCGGCCCGCCCGCCGCCCCCGCCCGCCGCCCCCGCGCCCACCCAAGGCGCGCATCGGAGCCTCGCTTATTAACATTCCGCGGGGTCACGGGCCACTTCCGAGCAGCTTTCGCGCCCTCCCCGCCATTCTGCTGCGACCCCTTGCCACGCTGCCCTCCCATCTGTTCCGTCTCTCGTAGCCTCCCTCCGTCGCCGGGGCTTCTCGCCACCCCGCCTCTGCGTCCCGCCGGTGCTTCCTGCGCCCGCCCTCTCCGGCCATCCCCTGTGGCGTCGCCCCCCTCCGCTTCGATGTGATCACGTGCCGCTTCGCGGAAATGGGGCACAGCGTGAAGCCAGAAGGAGCGGCTCGTGCTTTGCCACTGCCGCCGTGATTTAGTATTCTCATCTCGGAAAATTCACGATAATTTTTTTTTCGGCCGCGTTTCTCGAGAAATTTTATCATGTCTGAGAGATTCCTCGCTTCTTCAAATTACGTCTCGACAACCCATCCCCTGCATTCCACGTTGCGAAATCACGGCGCGGAGGTGGCTGGCCTGCGTGCGCCGCATTACGGGCTAGACGGTGTCGAAAAGTGATATGTTACGGCTGACTTCGCCCGGCGCGGCGGTCGTTTCGTCGTTCATGTGGCTTAGCGTTTAAGAGCAAGCGGAGGGGATGACTCGGCATCGGCGGAGGGATGCGCGGGGAACGAGACGCCGCGCCCCATCTGCCACGCCCCCCACTGAGCGCCACGGTCACTTCGAGTCAAGTCAGTGCCGTGGCGAACAGTGTTTTACACTTCAAGTGCAGTGAAGTGTGAATGAATGGTTTTGTGTATAATGAAACAAGTATGAATAATGTGTTAATGTAGAGGAAGGAAAATCTCACCTATCTAAAAAGAACAATTTCTCCAGTAATCAGTTAAGAGCTCATCTGACTGTATGCCAGGATTGTCAAAGTGTCGGTAATTTCACTTTAGAATTACAATATTTAACTTAGTTATTAAAACAAATCCCTTCCTCCAGCTGCTTAAGCCGCAACGCAGTAACTGAATGTACTCAATCAATAAAAAACAAATTCCCCGTCTCCACAGGGTCACTGTGGACGAGACAAAACAAAAGCTGGGCGTTACGGGCCGTACGTGTGTCGCGACGCGGCGCCCTGCAGGCGGAGCGGCTCTTCCATTAGCCCCGCGCGCGCCGAGCGTTAACAATATTTTGATTATGCCCCCTTCCCATCGCGCGCTGCGCGGCAGAGCGCGGAGCCGCGCGCGAAGTGAGCTGTCTGCGGGGCCACGAGCGGTGGCGGGCGCGGTTCTCGGCTCCAGGCGTCGGCATTTCGCGCCCCGGGCGCCATGAGCGAATTTGGAGCAAGGTGTTATAGTGTCAATATTTGCTGATGAGCGTCGGTCGGCAGCTCGCTTTTCAGTCCAGCAGCCAGCTCAGTTCGCTTATGAGTAGCGAGCGGATTGTGATGACCTAAAACATTGCCAAAAATGATTAATAAAATGTTCTTATGGTACTTTTAAAATGCCCTAAAACAAAGAAAAATGACGTATAGAATTTGATCAAAACCATTTCATATGAACAAATCAAGCTGTTGAGTATGTTAGTGATGTAATCGAGCATATTCCGTTTGTTCAAGTGACCTCAGCTTGTAAACTTTGGGTTTGGGCTATTATTTAAAAGAAAATCTCTGCCTTTATATATTGCGAAATCGGCTGAAGTGACAATGACGCTAATAAACGTCTCAGGCACCTTAGATTACAGAGTACTCACAACGGCTGACAATATATGAGCGAAGAAATCGAATAGGTGACTCTGATTCTGTGGTGAAAATTTGTTGCGCCTCGTAAATATTGTTTGAAGCAAGTACTATTAAAATAATATTGAAATTGACGAAATCAGCGAAAAATGATGTATAAAAGAAAAAAATTACTTTAATCGAAATCAACGAAAAATGAAAAGAAACAAAAAGAAAATAATATAAAAATGGGTCATTTCGTTTTGCTATAACACAAAATAAATTTCTGTACTAAACGGCATTGTTATAAGTGAAAAAAGGCATTTCATTAAAATCCGCCCTCTACTTATGAGTATCCGCGGTATATGAGTGGTTCTTTCTGTGCGTGTCGCTGTTTCCCTGCATACAATGTGCTGTTGCACAGAAGAACGGAGAGTAGGCGAGGCTTGAGCGTTTAAAGTAGAGTGGGAGCTAGCTTATTTTTTTTTATCCCTAAAGACAGGAAAACAAAATGCTTGGTACAATAACCCAACATAACGTAAGTATATTATAGTTAGCATATTACTCGCGACGAGACGACGTTCATTCCGCAAAGCGCAAATGTCCTTAGGAATCGCTTCCCGCCGGCATGCCGTCCCCAGCTGCTTGATCAGCCGCACTTCTTGAAAGTTGTACTTCTTGGAAAGAAACGGTGGCGCGCCCGGATTTTCTGTCGTTCGCACGCATATTCCGTCGACCCTTGCGCTACTGTGAGACCTGAAATATTTAAGTTACTGATAATATTTACTTTATTTTACCAAACACTAGCGGGAAAAAAATATTTTTTCTGTACGTATCCTGGACCAAAATCAGCGCCCGGGCCATTGTTTTCTTGTTTTCTCAGGGCAGCGCTACGAGTTTTCTCATTACTCGAACGCGGAAGCCTTTTTTTTTCAACTTTTCCCCCGCCAGTAACCCTGGCGAGGCGGTAGTTTATTCTCTTCTTGGGGTACAACATACGCCGCAGCTCTATGGCTTATGCGGCAAAAAAAGGGTCACAACTTACTTTGTAACTTATTTCTAAACTTAACCTATGGAACACTTTGGCCGGCAACCTAAGATTAACACAAGACTATTCTTCTTTCAGGCTTAATAGTTTTAGTTTTCTTGGGAAGCCCCAGTAAATGCTCGTAGTAAACGCGGAAGCCCCAGTTTACGCTCCAGTAAATGTGCTATTGCAGGAATTCTGGCGCCTGTTACTTCTAGTCATGGTGAAGGGACATTTGGAAACCTCGCAACGTGGGCGCATCCCACCTGGTCTGGTGCACGTTGGATTGGGTCGACCGAAACAATCGAGCCCTAATGAAATGCCGTGGGCAGCTTTTAGTTTATTGAAACCGGTCGGACTTTGTGCTCGTAACGTAAGCTGTGCTTTCAAATCCATCATGTGGTTTTAATGCTTTTATCTGTTATTACATTATACGGACGAATGCATGTCATCACTTTCGTAAAAAGGTATCTACCTCATGTTTATAAAAAAATCTATAACAATAATAGGTAGCTAGCAGTGATTTGAGAGCTACGACACTTTTATTTATCGTTCAATTAACACTTAAATTGCAACCCAACAAAATATCCCTCGATGTTATAATAATCATTTGAAAATGAGTAAATTTTGGTCATGTAAACAATGGTCCTGAAAGCAAGGATATGAGGCAGCTGTTGCGTATTGATATTTTTATTTAAGTTTCCTTTGATATTGTGAATTCTTCTAGATTTTCTGAAAAACCGCGTTTTAATTGTCCTGAGTTTTCATAACCTAAAAACTGCCAGAGTTTCCAATAGTACCGACATTTTAAAGGTCTCATATACCGTTCGGAAGTTTCTATTTTTAGTTTCTCATTTAATGTTGCCAACACCCACTGCCACACGTCTTCACAATCGCATCCACCAGAAGCATTTTCGTCACCTCTCTCATCCCGCCGCCTTCTGCCTGATTGCCACCGCCGTCGAATCCCTTCCACCCTCTCCGTCATTTCCATTCCGTCCTCGCGCCGCCCTCCGTCCCGCCCCTCCGCTCCCTCGTGGCCGCGAGGCGTGCGCCGCCGCCCACGGCGACGCGGGAATTGAGGGAATTGGCGTCGGCGCAGTGGGCGGGCGGCAGGCGGCGGGCGGCCCTCCTTCGCGCCGTCGCCAGCCTCACGCCTCGCCTCGCCTCTCGCAAGCTCACCGCGACGCACCGGCTGAGGCGTCTCTCACCTGGAGCGCTCTGGCTTCGAATCCCGACGTTGGCGGCTTTAGCTTCGTCGAACTAAACCTCTGGCTGGATTTTTTGTCCCCTCCACAGTAACCCTGTGAAGAAGGGTAATTTATTATCTATAAATGTTTATACATTATGCTGCTACCTTGCGGCTTAAGCGGCTAGAGGCGGGGCTTTTTCTTACAACTAATTTACAATCTAGACCTAAAGTTATCTTACTTACTCTTTGGCATTACTAACTTACACTAAAATCATTTTTGTAATACTATGCTATATATTCTACGTAAATTGTTTTTATGTAGGTTGGTAAATTATTATTATTTTATCTAGATTCACACATCATTCATACTTGTTTCATTATATACATAACCATTCATTCTTCCCATTCATTCGCACTTCACTTCACACTCTGGCTGGGGGAGATTCCTATTAACTGGTCGCTCTCATCGGTAATCCTCGGTATCTCCAGTCAACTGCCGGAACAGTACCCGAGCAAACTAGCTATGAGACGCGCGCGACTCCCCGATTTTGGTACCATGATTTACGAACACGACTTTATGAAATGCATACGTTCACAGATTTTGAGTTCCAGTCGTGTTTACTTCATAACATTTACGTCAAAATCAACCACAGGTCATGACTCATCCTTGTTGACGCTGCGTCCACTTCTTCTGGTTTCTGTCCTTCACAGCTGTGTTTACTTTCATTGGTGCAAATGTTTCGTTATTGCGGATATGAATAACGGCCCCGGTCGGTTTACGGCGAGGAGGCAGGTAGCTGGGCTCGGGAGCTTTTCGGTGGAAACCTACCGCTCCGACGACCGGAAGTCCTTCCCCGCTGCCGTCCACTTGTCCCATGGGAGAGCGGCTCCCGTCCGACGCTGCCACGGTCTGCCACTAGTCTCCTCGTCCTGCACGGGCGTGTACCCACGGTCAACGTTTCCTAAGCCGTTTACCTACCGCCCCAAAAAGGCATAACTCAACTCCATCACGTCCTGTTTTCCTTTTTTGATTGTGAATTCATTTCTACCTTTCCCCTGATTTTAGAAACACACTGATTGATATTTTTTTTTACTTCTGTTTGCTTTCATGAAACATTCGCATGCCATTTTAGAGCACCAATCTTGGAAACCTTAACTTTTCAATGTTTGTGGAAACCAAACATGAAATAACCACCTTATTCCCTCGCTGACGTAATATATACAATTCGGAAGATGCCATGTTTATGGCACATTTGTGCCATCTTCACCTGTGTTCGAGGTTTTCTCTGAATTAGAGCGAGAATACTATATGCTCTACTTATGAATGTAAACTTAACCAGCGCACGAAGCACCGGATGTACGAAACGGGATGGAGTTGAGCTATTCCTTCTCAGGTAACGAAAAGTGAAAGGGGATTAGCTGGGAAGTGAGGGTGAGGGAAACCTGGCTGACCGATGCTGCTCGCGAAGCTTCTCATTCATCTGAACTCCACAGATTCAGTTGAGTTGCCACTGGGCAACATCACTGTCCCAATAATAAACTGTGTTTTTGTGTATGTACATATGTCCTAACATTCACCGAAAGTTATGTATAACTAATTGTGAATAAAGCAGAAGTTAATAAAAAAAAAAAAAATCTGAACTCCGACTGTGGAGGACATTCGGTTGTGTTGCTGTAATGGAAGTGATTGATTCTGCCAACCCGCTTCGCCAGTATTCATTTTTGATGCTGTATCATTACGAGTACAATGAAGAAAAATAACCCCTTTACGCTGATTTTGAACAATGGAATGTGTCTCTTCGTAAAAGGAAGAACTGAAAGGTCTGGCCCTTCACACATTAGAATACATAAATTAAGGGTTCTTAAAAAGAGAATAGGTTTTGTCGAAGTTTCTAAAAACGGTCTGTGTTTCTGTGGTTTACCACCCTATTTTACATTATTTCGGAATTACTTGTAACTACATATGAGTGAGATAGTTTTGTATTAACATCTGCTAATGCAGCGTGAAAGGAAACAGGACGAAAGTCATAAAAAAACTGTGCTAAAACCTCTGACGAGCAGGAAAGTACGTTAGTCTTTATCCCTTCAATTTCTGGGGGGGAACACATGCGGAGAATGAGTTTCCAATCAACTTTGTCTCTAAGAATTCTAATGACATAGTGGCTGAACTAGTATTCTAAAAACCTTTTTGTGTAAATAAATATGTCACGATAAAAACAGTTTATTCGCTTAAAATATTACGTAATTTTTTTATAAAGAATGTAATTTTTGTAATCATGAAATGGAAGTGTCGACAGCCCCTATGGTAAATGTACGAAACTGTCGCAAGGTAAAAAATAAACACGTTAAAAATTATATATATATAATATTAATATTATATATATAATATTAATATTATATATATAATATTAATATTATATATATAATAATATTAATATTATATATAATATTAATTTTCCATCTCCATTGCCGTTACTCTGCGATATTTCAGTTGTCATAGGGAATTCAAGATACGAGCGGACGTCTTTCTGTACCAAGAAGGCAATTTTCTAGAAAAGAGACGCCTTTTCTAAGTCCGCGGAGTATAAAAGTTGGCGGAAGTTGACTGCTTTCTCGCCCCGCCCCGGGGCTAACGCCGCGCATAACAGCAAGCGGAGCTTCCGTTGTTTGTTTCTTTTGCTCGGGCCGGGGTGGCTCTAGGACGTGAGGCAGAGGGCGCTATGGAACTGTCTTCTGGTGCGGATGACGGAGGCGGCGAGCTCATCTTCGGATGACAGGGACAAGCCTGTTTTACACGGTAATTTTTTCGTCATTTCCTTGTACACAAAGTGGATGGAAATAGGACGTTCGATTCTACGCAGTATGTTTCGGTGCCGAAACTGGATGAGAGTGATTCCAGCGTTTTACACGGTCATTTCTGTCTTTGTCGGTAATTGTGAAGAAAATACTTTCTCCGGATGTCGCATATAGCGCTGAAGTTCAAACATTTGAATATTGCATCTGTGGTAACAAATTAAGTTTGGTTATGTTAGGACTGAGCAAGGATGCGACGATATTAGAATACAGTACATAATCACTTCACCTCGTAGAATTCAACACATCAGAACGCTCTCACGCAACTACAAAATGAACAAATCGCTCCACTCGCATAGCGAACCAGAGAAAGTAGCCATTAAAGTGCCGCCAGGAGCACGATAATCAAACTGGATGAAATCTGTACCGAAAAAATGAGTGATGCGTCTTTTTTTCGTACAAATTCCATCCAGACTGTACCAGACCTTTTCTGTACCGGCGAAAAATGATGAAAAAATGATCGTGTAAAAGAGACTTAAGGCAACACACGCAGCATTAAGGGAGAGAGAAGGCTCAGTGGAGAGGCCGAATTGTTAGAATATTATTGATAGTTTTGCACTTATTTTAGTTTTTCTTTCTGAGTTTCGTGCATTTACGATTGCCACCATTTACGAGCTGTTGAAATTATGATATGATGATTGCATAAATTACATTATTTCTTTTCATTTGAAAACTCAAATTGTTTCTATCATTGTATCATATATTTATTTACACAGGGTCAAGTGAAGAACGAGGCACACCGAAGCCTTTGGGCTGCGACTTAACTGGTGCTGAAATCTTGTTCAGAATTGTGTATGCTCCAATGTTTCTATTTACACGTGAGATAATAAAGTACAAAAGAGATGTAAGTATTCACTTTACCGTCTTCAAGTATCAGAACGTTCTTTGAATGTATAGTTCATTTCAATATAACCGGATTTCGACATTCAAATTTTGTCTAAAAATTATTTGATTTCGGTTAAACCTTGTCTTCCGGAACTTCTGTAAGATGGAAATCTGCGCTATGTAATGCCGCGCGGGACCAACATCTCAGAACAGAATTATTTTGTTCTTCAAAGTGACCTATGTGTTAGAAAATCTGAGGTAACAGAATCGCTTTCTGAGAACTGCTTCTAACCATAACTTGAGGAAGAAGGAAACTTATTTTAAAGTGTCTGGCATAATTTTTGGGAAGGTAAACACGTTCTCCGACAAATTAACTAAAACGACGTATTTTTCCCTTTCTCACTACTGTGGAGTAGCATTTGACAATATCTTTCTCTAAAATTTTCCCTACCTTAAGTTAGAACTTTCGTATTCATTTGCGTAGGCAATACTTGGCCCCAAGTCGGAAATGCGTAAAGATGAATCTCTTTTGAAGTAACAGTCGAATTCCGATTTAGATTTATTCTTAAGCATGAGATAGTATTGCATTGTTGCATACGATAAATAAGTAAATAAGCAAATAAATATAATTTCAACTTATTACTTATTATTGAAAATATTTTGGAGCTGAATTAAAGGAACGCCTTCTTTTGGTTTCACAAGGAATACTAATAGATTAAATACACCATGTTGCTTGCTCTGCATGTTCCACTTTTCTTCAATAATGGCCATTTAAGATCTGCAAACAGATCGAAAAAAAACTGAACAGAAATTACTTACTTGTGTTATTCCTGTTGATTAACGAATTCGAAATATATATTTGATTTTTGCTACAAAACTATTGAAATTTATAAATTAATGTATTCCTACATGTTTTATTGCGAATTCTGTAGATGATATCAAAGACCGGATTTCAATGTAAATGCACATTTTCCCCCTGTATTCAGAACGAATGGTTACTTGGTGTAGCATGAGACACCCAATTTTTTAATCTTGATTTTATGATGAATACCTGACATATTGTGCCTGTAGTGTTGATAATGTTCCTGCAAATTGCTCATTATTCTGCTCCTTTTGCTTGAAAAATAATTATCACTCATCATTTATTTACTACATTTTTTCAATAAATTAAATGTCAATTATATGGTTACGTAAAACTGGTTCATTGTATCTAAAATCAATTTCATGTTTGAATTATGCATGATATTTGACAGCAAAATCACAATCGTTTCTAGTAATATTTGCCTTCGAGCCCATTTTGAAAATCGGTAACGCTGATGAACACACATACGTAAATTGAACTCCAAGTCACTGAGCAAAACAGGATGCAAATGGGAAAGCAACTTTCCTGGTCATGTATAAATGTGAGAACTAAGGGGGGTTCGGAATTGTCTAAACGTCAGCGTTCGAATGCGAATTGTTAAATGATAAGTGGCAGTCATTCCATTGTGGAAGCTAATTCTAGTAACATTATACTTCGAAATGTCACAGAACGGTAAAGAACGAATAATGCTCCGGGTGAATGTATTGTGAGTAAAACTTATGAGAAACTGTATTATGTCGGGTATATAAAATATTTTATACGTATTTTTAGTGCATATTTTCAAAGTTTTTACTGCCCAAATGCACACATATTTTATAGTTGCATATTTTATAGTAGTATGATGAGTTATCTGACTCGGTTTCAATGTTTGTTACGGCTATATTAACTTTCTTGAAATGATCTATAATTTTATCTCCCTACACTTTTATTACGGCCTTAACCTGGCGATTAAATTCTATCAGATAAGTTGTAAAAGTCAATAACATTGCGTAATTGCACCTGAACATCGAAGGAATATTTTCATTGACAATTTGAACTTCATTATTTACTCAATTATCAGAGGCTGGTCTTTTATGTGTACTATTTTGTGAATAATTCAAAAAGGAAACGAAAGGCAAGGACAAAAAGAAAGCGCGTTCAGATTGCAACATGACTCAATTATTTCAACCTTGGATATAATGTAGGTTACAAACGTGACTTCTTATTTTCTCTTTCTCCTCATTTGCTGCACCTGTGTAACATCAACATTTTGAGTAAATTTCATCGCACAAAACGTTTCTTTAAAATATCCATATAAAAAGTCCAAAATATATTGGATTTTTAAATGAAATTCCACCTTTGGTTCACTCGGGATCTGGTGTCAGATCCGGAAGGTCGAAAACGGTCTGGTCAATTAGTGCCTGTTCTGCTCACGACATCCAGCTACTACAAATGCCTCTACTGGCACTGATCTCACCCTTCTTCTTTAAAAAGAGATCAAAATGACGGCGATACGTCTTTAGCTGAGTTATTGAAGATTGAAGTTACGCCTCCAGAAACTGTCGCCCGTTTGGGTGCGGGTGCGTTCTGTAAGACATCGCATCAACGCCCTACATCTGAGTTCATGAGTCTGTAAAGCGCAACCTATCTCGTAATCTCGTGTGTCCCTTCGTTAAGATTCGGGACCACCAATCAAAGCACACCACCAGACTAATATGTCGTTGAAATGTGTCGTTTGACAAATGTCAGTGTGCCGGCGGGGAAGTGACATTTTTTGCTGATCTTTCCGCAGCTTGTGTTTTTCCGGAGCGTTCCGGAGCTGGGGGTTCGTTCATGTCTTAAAGCGCGTTAGAGGGTATTTTAGAGCACCTACAAACGTGAAATGTCGTAAATTACTACAATACTTCCTTTCTTACAGAACGTGAATCGTTACATGAATTACGAGATTGATTATAATTAAAAGTATTTCAACGAAACCAAAATAAACTAGTGGTGCTTCAGAATGTCACAGACTTTCCCGTATTAGTTTTTTATTTTCTTTGGTCTCGGCTAGCTATACAAACTTGCCACATACTCTTGCCAGCTGCTATCTATCGCCGCCTAAAGTATATTTTTTTTAAAAAAAAAAATCAGTTTCATTATAGTAGAACGGAAATGTTACTTTAAGAATATTAAAGAACAATAAAATTCACATTCACAATGCGTTCGCATAAGCATAACGCGTAGGACTTAAATGATTGCTAGCTTCAAGCTTTTGTGCTTGTATATTTAAGGAAGACATAAGGACTAAACCAATCACAGTACGGTAAATCAAAATCGAGAATCGAAAGAGGAGTGAAATCGATAGAACTAACTCCATATGGCCCATGGACAGTCGATACCTCGAAATCGATTCTCCCATCTAACCAATAGTAAACTAGAATGTCTCACAGCCAATACAAACTCTTATTCTACTTACGTTTATGTTAAACATAGTGAATACTTCAGTCTATCACGTATGTTAATGTTTGCGTCTATGCGTTCTGCTTATGTTTACGTTCGAATTGTGAATCAGCGTTTAGTGAGACGTTTTCAATTTTATTTTTAGTTGAAACGAAATTTTTAATTTAAATGTCAAATGGGCACAAATTTAAAAATGGATATATATATATATATATATATATATTAATATTAACCAACTTTAAAACATCCATGTTAAAACAATCAAAGGTTTTTCGTCGATGTATTTTTTAACATGTTGTTTTAATTTTGAACATCATGTTTGGCAACGTCGATGTTTGTTGTTGATGTCCGCCTCACCAGGGGTGAGCGGTGGGGGGGGGTCCGCCTTCACTGTGGCCGCGCGTGCTGTCGCGATGTCCGCGCGATTTACGAGTCGTCGAAGACGTGGGTGCGGCCGCCGCCGCCGCCGCCGCCTCCGCAGGAAGCCACACCTGGCGCGGCCCCTGGGTGCGACTCCGCCGCTGATTTGTAACAGGTGTCGACTTAAAGAAACGGTAGGCACTTACGTTAATCGCCGACCAGCCTTAAAAGTGTTCCGCGAAGTAATAAATGAGTCTCTGCTGCGCAGCGCCGTGTTTCGTGAATCGAGGTCTTCCCAGAACGGTTCTCGCTGTCCGCATCCAATGCGCTCGTAAAGTTTGAGTTAGAGAAACAAGCCGATAAATAACCCGACCCGGGCGATCACTTGCTTTTATGCGGCACTGTTTTTATACCGATGCTCATGTGACATTGCAGCTCCCGCAACATGGTTCTGTGTTGTGTAGTCCCATATAAGCCTATTCAATCTTTAATCTTTCCGCTGAAAATGCACGATTCTATTTCGATTAAAATTTATCCCCGAGGATTCCAGATAAAATGCAGGTTTTGTGCCTGTTTTCATTCAAAGATAATGAATCTGTACTGCGCCCGAGGAGTGTACATACCAAACAGTAAACTGATTTTATCCAGTATTGATTTTTGAACGTGTTGCTAGCCAAACAAAATACTAATGCATAACTTTAATTTATAAAAATCTATTCAGAAGTGTGTTTGATGAATAACCACTCTCTAGAAATTACCGTGTTTCCTCTCCTTTCGTGAGTTCTTTAATGTAGATTTTGTATTTTTCATTGTTGCGCTCCTCGCTGTCCCGTTTGAGATCTTGAACGTCAACGATATCTTCGTGGAATCGACCTGTGTGTGGTGTTGGGAGCCAGTAGCGCCCTCTGTCCGCAACTGTCACACGTTTGTGCGTTTCCTCTCCTATTGAGTCGTGAAGCAACCCGCAGAATGGGAGTGTTTTGAGGGTTGCATACATGCGCAGGCGTGCTCTTTCCGTTGGCCGTAAGAAAAGTTGATTGCTCCGGAACACTCCTTCCGCGATTATTTATGATGTTCGAAATCTTCTTTTAGAGTAAGGCACTCTGCTGACAGCACACATTTGTTTAATAATAGGACACGCGAACTTGTTAAAACACTTTTTCGGGATAAAACAATTTTGAAACTTTGTTAAAAGTGTTGATTTTTTGCCCTTTAAAAATTATTAGTTGAGTAATAGAGATATTAAATTTTTCATTTATTTCCAATAAAAATGATTATTCCAGTGGGATTACAAAAATGTATTTTTTAAAAACATTTCGACTTCATTTGTGAAGTCCCCTTCAGTTTTTGGAAAGACAATGTTAGAAACAATACATTAAACATACTCTGATTTATTATACGTCTAATTTACATAAGTATGTTTGTTAAATTTTAGAATCTGTGCAAAATGTTGGGTTGGAATGTTTGATTTATCTAGTGATCCTTGAACCGTTTCTCAATTCCTCTGATTAATTTTTCCCCTCACTTTGTACTAAAGAACCGAAAGAAATTAGCAAATTATAAAAGTGCGATTGAATGAATGAACTACTCTGTGTAAGTAGAAGGAATGCTTTTAATCACAATCTCTAAGTCTGAAGAATTACAAATTGATAGCTTAAAGGGTCTTTTCCGATTGGCCTGCTTGAAACATTCAAATGAACGTTGCCGACTGATTCTCCTGGGGTTTCACTTTCTTTGACGGAGGGATCTGGTGGAAACCTGTAGGGACTTAACTTTCGGGCGAGGCTGCCGCGTTCCCAGAGGCAGCTGCATCGCGAAATCTCCCTCTCCGCGCGCCGTCGTCTCTTTCTCTCTCCATCTCCCCCCACCACCGGCGCGGCGCCCGCGGCTGATTTAATCCCGAGCTCATCGCGGCTCCTTTGAGCAGCACTTCGAAATTTCCTCCGCCGCCGTATCAAACGTAATTATTTATTTCCCGGGCGCCCTCCGCAAAGAAACGGAGTAATCGCGGCTGAAGACAAAGGCAGGAAAACGTAACCGAATCCCTCGGAAGACGGGCTGCCTATTTGTTCCCGAGATAACGTCGCGTCTTCCGACGCCTCCGACGGCGGGGAACGAGGTCAGCGGGCGGGGCGGGGCGGGAGGGGAGGGGAGAGGAGGGGAAGCGGTGGAGATTAGTAATCCAATCTGCTCCGACGCGACGCGGCGGGCGTCGAGATCCTCGCCCGTGGCGCGACATGCGAGGGGGGGGGGGCAACGCTTGTCGTGGCTGCGGAGGGGCAGATCCGGTTTCTAACCGTCGTTGCCGGGGATGGATGGAGGTCAGAGATGATGAGGAACTGGGCAAACAAGGGAATTGGGTGTAAATCAGATGGTGGTGGATCGTCTGCTCCACGAGGAAGTAGGAAGGAAATGACAACTACTAAACGGGAAATTGTTTATTTTCATTTTGAAATGAAACGTAATTGATTTCTGTGTGTGTGCTTCGTTAAGGCCAGTGGACGGTTATTTTTGTTAAGTACTAAATCAGATGAATGTCGTCGATGAACGCACTACGTCGCGGATGTATTGTTCTGCCAGCCATGTGGACTTCACCGCTTCTTAGCAATGTATCCAGGCGGCTGTTCAGGATGTGTAGTTGGACATCATGTTAATTTTTTTCTTGTGGTTTAGTTTGTTTCCACATCGTCAATAAATATACGTGTGAACTGGCACAAATCATGTCGAAAAGCATGTGGAAATATCAATATGAATGTTTGAGGAATTCAAAATGAGCGACGAAGAAAAACGGGAGCCCCGTCTCAGGGAATATCAAATCCTCCCCGCTATTCATTTTCAAGAAGCGTTCAACTACATTCGCAGTATTCAGACTCTTAATGAAAATGTAACCTGTTTGTTTAACATTTCGTTAAATATGTTTCTTGCTTTCCACCTTTGCAGATACGTAGGTTTCATGCAACGCCGTAATGAGAAAAAGCAAACGTTCGTGAAATGAATGAATCTAATTTTACTTGCTTCTCATCGTCCATGCTCTCCGATGTGATTTTGAAGAAAAAAGTGAAAAAATAATCTGTAACGTGACTTGCGGAGTATATCAATTCGCCATCCAGATCATATCAGAGATGTCATGAACTTGAACAGTTCAAATATTGTTCTATTCAGGCAGAGTGAATGTTGTACTACTATTTAAGTTCGTGAAAGTTCACGAAAGAGAGCCGGCAGTCGGCTTAAGTTCAACCGAAGAGAGCAGGTACGATTGTTGGCCGTGGGATTTCCATCGGATTAAGTCCGCATAATTATAGAGCTTGCTTAAACGTTTGTCTTGACTCGCAACGAGCGGAAAGCCCCAGCTTGTGGAGAGATGTGAAGAGTAAAGAGGAAGCTACGTAAGTTCACGCATCATTGTGGGGCAATAAAATGAAATCATTACACTAACATTTTGTCCATTTTATTAACATAAAAGCAGATATTGTTATCCCCTGCAAAACATGGGGCGATGGCATTTCGATGGCATAATTTTATTACTTTTGTGCTTAAGAAGTCTGTTACGTAATTTTATTACAATTCCCTTTGGGCATTGAGTTTTTACGTGAATCTGTATTTAATTTAGTTCCAATTACTGATCTCGTTTTTCAGTTTGGTAATCCAACAGGTTTTGCGCTCTGTGCTTCCTGAGATTCACATTGCATTTTTATACTTAATAATATCATTGTACGTCTTGATGCAAACACCGAATTTCCGATGTCATATCTATCAACAGTCCTGCTGGTTCGGCACCATTCAGAACAAAAAGGGCCTTCGTGCAGAGTTTGGAATAATGGGATTCGATTGAAAGTTGGAAGCGAATGCGAACGCCACACGTGTATCTCCGATATCAAATTTCCTTCCCCGGGACGGCCTCCGCCGCTGCAATCGCCAACGCGTCACTAAACAAACGCATCCCTCGCCGTCGGCAGCGGTGCGCGTGGCGGGGGCGTGTCCGCCGAGGGCGAGAGCCGCCTCGCCGTCCTTGTCCATCTCTCGGAAATTGCGAGGAAATGGGACGGTGGGAGGGGGTGTGGAGGGGGATGGATGGCGTGTCCGTGCGCTGCGGGCGCGGGGCCTCCTTTGCACGCAGCCCGCGGATGCGCGCCCGTGCGCGCACGCCTGCCCCAGGCGGGATTCCCGCCGGCCCCCGCCCCCCGCCCCCCGTCCTCCGCGCGTGGTGGGTGGCTGCGCATACAGACGCGCGACCGCCGCCTGCGCGAAAAGCTTGGACTTGGAGAAGTGCACGTATGAGTGAACGCGCTGGGGAAAATGTTAGTTCGCTGTCAATACATTCGTGTGTGCGGCGTAAAGTCAGTGAGTAATAAATGACCCCAAACAAATGTTCGATTTGCTGTATTATTATTTAACTGGACACGCAATTCACTTAATTAGGAAGCAATTCAATCTAATATTTTATTTTATTTTACATACACACGTGAAATTCTACTATGATAACGCTGGGAGATGTAAACACGCTTTTCGCATTGTAGTGTTGGCACAGCCTGCTTTAAATCAGCCTATGTGCTTGAGTAGCACGTCTTTTCAAGTGAAGAGCTCCAAGAAGTACTACTAGAGGATGATGAGGCAAAACACTCGCCCCTCTGTGAACAACGCGAGCAGTTAAACCGTAAGCCGAATTTCAGCAAACTGCATTTCATGATCAATCTGGCTGGTGTCGTGGTCCCTTAAATTGGAAACGGATGATGAGGAGGACGGTACTTGACATGAAGTCCAAGTGTCATTTTATCGAACTTTCCAAATTAACGTTTTCTGATCGAGACTTGTCTAATGGATAATTTATAACTGAGGGAATGTCGTACGTGGACGCAAGGTTTTCGAAATTATTAGCAGTGTTTTTTAACCATTCATTTTTCATATAAACGATCGGGAATCGCAAATAAAATGTGGGTTAGGAATGGAAAATGATGGTTACCTGTTGACATTGACATCATTGTAAAATCAATTGAACATAACACGAGTCTTTCGGCATCTTTGGAAGCTGAGGCATATTGATGTGAACATTTCTCCTTTCCTGAGGCTGCTAAATTACGCGAATATGCCTTTGAAAAACATCATGAGTGCAGGAGCAAGTGTGAAACTTTGCGCAGGCACACTAAGTGCTTGCTTCCATGCCTCGGTGAACCTTTGACCACTTTCAGTTTTTGGGCTTCTTATTTTCAAATGCTCACTTTCGTTGTATATCTTCTACCGGCTTCTCTAGCTAAAATAGCCGTTTGTTGGATTATAGGAAAAACGTCAGGAAAAACGCGTTCACTTGTATCTTCTAAATGACTGTAACCTACATTATCTAATTTTAAACATTGTTGGAGGAAATAGTAGAAATGAGTATTCCTTCTTTCAACAATGTACTCTCGTGTATCAGAAAAACATCGCGTTTTCGCTTCTTAGAGGGTGTATCGATTACTCTTGGCTCTTCGTAGGCGGTCGCATTGTTCAGGACACCCCTGAGATATTTTGATGACAAATACAGGGAAGCTATGAGAGTTTCGTAGCTAAAACCAACGGGCACTGTTACAGAACCCGCAACACACTGTGGGCTTAGTGGCTCTCTTTGTTTGTGTTCTCTTGTGCCTCTCAATTTTAAAATGTGTTATCCTAATTCCTTGATGTGTGAGTTTTAAAATGTTTTATCCGGTATTCGTATTGCCTACCTCTTACATGAAGTTTTTTCTTAGCATGTATGCATTCCTGTATACCTAGTGGTATCTACGATGTGAATTTCATTAGTTATACTCTTTTCTCAACCGTACTTCAGGTTATTACATTTTTTCAAGGTAGATTTCGCCAATCAAATATTTTACCGAGCGGGTCAAAGCCAGCACTTTTCACTTCCCCCTTCCGCCCTCTCTTGAACGTGTCCGCTCCTGCCAGTTGCTCCGTCCGGGGAAACAGGCTTTTCGCTTCCCATGCAGTGTACTGAAGCGTCCTGCCTTCGTCTTTGATAATCGCGATCGTACGAATGGATGTCCCTGTTCTGAGAAGAATCAAATTTGTTACCGCGAGCCTGTGACTGATACTTCGCGGGTCAAATTCCATTTAGGTGCAATAAATTTGCTGGATGTGCTTAACATCAATTGGAATCGAGGTATTAGGTTGACAGAAGTGAGACGAGTCGGGTTCCCGATCGTTTTCAACTCGTGGTGTCCTAGTACAGATGTTGCATTATATTTCAAGTTCAAATTTCCGTCTTCTCGCGAATTACAGTTTACAGGAATGAATATTGCAACAGAATTCCCTACGAACCTACTCGTACTTTAGTTTATTATACGAAATCATCCGATGGAGCTTTCACTATGAACTGCTTCGTGGTTTCTACTTGATGGATGGCTAGCGTCCGCGAATTGCAACGAAATTATATTTGATAACACTAGCGAATATGTAACTATTTTTTCTTCTTTAGAGTAAATCAGTGGTCAGTGTGTACAAACGGGTAATTGCTGTTAGATAAACCCTCATTAAGAGTGTGGTTTAGGAACTGCTAACACCCCAAATATTTCTTGCGCCGTTTATGCTATTTATATGCGATTTTGAGCACTCGATAGATGGCGTAGGAGTGCTCACGATGAAGTACCCGATTGGCTTCCAACGCGTTCGAGGCATTTCAAGGGGAGTGAGTGGCGCAGAGACCCTGTTCAGGGCTGTCTCACGCTGGGTCGCGAAGCGTAATGTAACGCATAAGAGTACCGAAGCACTTGTTCAAATAAAGCGATACTTATACATGTGAATTTATTGTCTCAATTTTAAAACTATTCTGTGGAAGAATTCTATCGTCCCGTTTGGGGGGGGGAAGAAGAAATGATAATGATGATGATGATGATGATAATTATGATTATGATGAAGAAGAAATCCCTAAAATATCCCCGCAGCGAAAGTGTTAGGATCCAATAAAGTACATCAACGTGGTACCTCTTCGCCCCCCAATTAAATGCGTTAAACTACTTTTCGATGTCTTAATCGCAATATTTGGGTTGTGAATGATTAATACTATCGAGTTGGGATGCCCTGTTTGCAGAAAATGACATCAAATATCCGAAATGTTTGTGTCTCTCTTGCCATTCCTTTGCGAGGCGGTGCGTTTGGATGAGGAGTGGCGGGGGGAGGGGAGGGACGGGTCCGTGCGTGCGGAGCCGGCACGCGCCCGCGTGGGAGGGAAGCCGCCTGTTCACCTTCGGCTGTCGGATCTCCGCACGCAGCGCAATGGCGCCGGCGAAGCTCCGGATCTTCTGTCACTAGGAAACAGTTTGAAGGTGTTAGCGGGTGCCTGGGATTCAGATGAATTATATCGTGAGAGTAATAAAAATGTGTATTGCTCGTTTATATGGAAAATTGTGGGCGTTTTATAGAAAATGCTTTGAGGTTAATGAATTGACCTTTTACCTTCTTGCCTACCACGCACGTAAAGATAATCTACTAAAGTAATGCAGAGGAAAGTAGCGCTTTTCATTAAAAAAACTCGTATTGTGTACCCTGTTATCGAAAAAGTCGATAAATTTTATTGATGCATGTAGTATATCACGTGTAATCACTATCTACGTTTTGGAAATGTTGATACCGATAAACTGGTTAATTGCGAAACGACTCTCTGCTTGTCTGTGGTCTACACTTGAATCTAAACTGTTCAGTCGATATTCTGTAACATTGATATTCCCTGATAGATCAGACCATGCTGAATGCTCTGCGTATTTCAAAAGGCTAATTAGTAGATTTTTAGGAAGTTCTGTGCATAAAACCTCGACAAGATTTTTTACAAAATTTTCTCCAAAAAGGCTTAGAAGTGTGAAAATAATTTACGAAATTATCAAATACGGCTTCATATTTTTTCTTTATTTTTTTTCTCAATTAGAACAAAGTAGACTTTTTAAAACTTATAAAGATTTCATTTTGTTCAACTTTCTGAATTTTTGAAAATTGCAAAAGTTACAAATAATGCAAGAAGTTATTGGCTGTGGTGCAGCACCACTATTTTTTTCTTAGTGTGTTCTGCGATCCAACAATTGTCATTCCCAGAAAATGCTCGCGTGCCTTTATTTTTTTTTAAATACAGTACAATCAAATGCTTCCTTAGTACCTAATTGCTTACATTGCTTACAGGATTTAAAATCTGCCAACGTTTCATTGTAGAGATCTCAATTTAACTATGAGCATTACATCGGGCATCAATAACTCATAACTTAATTAATCATGACTGAAATATTTACAACTTCATATGAAAATTGAGATGTGGGAAAGTGGATAAAATGAGCGTTGCAAAGAAGAAAAGTAATTAACTTCATACGTACTTATAATTTATTGCTAAATTGAAATCACACTTGTATTTTTCTTCCTCTCTTCCATGAAATTGACCTTAACTTCTCCAGCCTGTGTAAGCTAGTCTCCGTTTCTGGAAATTCATAATACAGCGAGTCTTATGATTTCCTTCATGTAGAAATATCAACATTACATACGAATTCTCCGGCAGTGATATCATTTAACATTACATTTTTTACAAATTTTGTAATTGAAACCTACAGAAACTCGGATCGCCACCTTCCAAATCCAAATTCCCTTGCAGCACAATAGTTGGTCTGTGCCCTCCACCGCGCGTGCGATGCCTTCGCGCGCACTTCGTGTCGGCTGCGAGCGTGCGTGCGTGCGCCTTGTTTATTTTTCTCATTATCGACGCCCCTCCCGGTGGCAGCTACAGCCCGCTCCCCTATGTGTTCCCCCTCCACACACACCCACACACACACGCAGCGCCGCCAGAAAGGGTCTACGCCGTTGAGAAATTCTTTAGCGAACGTTTCTGTTTGCGAACGTGTCGCTTCTACGCCTCGGCTGCTTCACGTCTCAATTCGTCCACCGCCTACTTCAGGTTCTTTGTATTCCGAGGCTGTAAAGCTTTGCTACGTGACTACACGTTTTCCTTCACTTAAGTCGAGCCACTGGCGAAATCTTCCGTTTCCCAGTTGACGGTTTACAATTTTCCGTCCCATAACGAGCTACGTCTTGCTTTCGTTTGTTTTTCGTTTATGTTACCATTTCCACCTCTTCCACTTCCGCCATTTAGTGAGTTTTGTATTTGGGCGCGTCAACTTGTACTTTTGTTATTAGTTTCGTGAGCGTACTGCATATTTTAGGCGGGAGCTGGCATTGTTTCTCCCCTGCTGAAAGGGTGATCGACGCCGACCTGTACGTACGTACGTTCATACATACATACATACATACATAGTTACATACGTACTTACTTACTTACTGACTGACTGACTGACTGACATGGTTTCCCTCCTCCAGGTATTTCCCCCAGTGGGGAAACTGCCTCTGACGGGCCAATGTTTACAAGCTTTGAGCTCCCGACCGGTTTGCACTTGTGTGTATGTGTGTGTATGTATGTGAGAGGGGAGAGAAGGGGACAAGGATGGGGAAAGATGATCGCGCGCTGTCTGTGGCGCGTTTGTTACTGCACTATTCTGACATTCGCGTAGTATTTCTGGGAAGACAGTGAAAAGTAAATTATCAGATCAACTGTCTATGAGTATTCTCCTTCAGTCAGCTGCTGAATTCTACCAGAATATCTGGCTAGGGGCGAAAATCCGCGAGCGTATGAACTTGAAACCTAGGATCTACCGATCAGATAACCTGTGACGTGAACGTTGATGCATTGATCCATCTCATACCCCCTTCCCCCGATTAATGCTCGTCATTCGGAGCACATTGTTGTTCACATCCACGTCCCAGCCGTACGTATTATCCCGTGCACGGGCGCCGTGCCTCTCCGCTCCGCCCCGTCCTCGTTTGCATTCCTGGCCGCGCGCGCCCGCGTCGTAGTATCTGCGTGCGGAGGCGCTCTCCGGTCCCATCGTCCGCCCGGCCGCACCCACGCATCCGCCTCCCACGCCCCCGCCCCCGCATTCTTCGCCTTCCCGCCGCCGCCGCACACTGCGCCGAACGGCGCGCGGGGAAAGGAAAAAAATAAGATTTGTCGCTTGAATACGCGCGCTCGGGAGGCAGCTCGCCCCAATGACAAGGACTTTCTAAGTTATTACGTGGCTGGTAGTCAAGGACCATTTATTAGTAAGGCTTGTGGCGCTGAGTTTGATGAAAAATGTTTTGAATTCAATAGTTGTCATTTTCTCTATTAGTTGTTAAACGCGTTAGGCGAACTAGCTCTCTCTATTTTGTGTTAAAGCGTCTTTCTACGTCATTTTTCGTAATTCGGTGTTATAACAGGAAAACTGTTTCTTGATCACTGGGTGCGAGTTACATAAAAACCCGTCGAATGCTGAATTTGAGACGTTGTGGTGTCGTTTTCTTCTGTGGACATTTGCAGCAGAAGGAACGCCAGGAAATGGAATGCAGATAACGATATGGAGTGGGAACGAGGAAATAGAATGATGACGAGGAAGGAAAGTGATAGCGAGGAAGTGGAATAATGATGAGGAATGACGGCACGTGTAAAACGAATATATTTACGGTGCAAAACCAAACGCCTTCGTGCAAACGCAAACGCAAACGCAAGCCCTGCAGCGCTCGCATTCGGATCGGCCGTTTCTCCCACTGTGCACTGCCTCCCGCGCGGCGCGAAGACCGGTCCGCTTCCTTTGGGACTCGGCGGTGTTGGCGGCGGCGGCGTTACGTGACCCTCACACGTGACCGCGGCGCGAGGCCGGCGGCGGCGGCGGCGGGGGTCAGCAGGTGCCGGGCGGGCGACGTACAACCACAACCACCTCCACCGCGGCGCCAGTCTTGTGCGCGGCGCTTGCGGCTCGGTTCGGTTCTGCTCGGCACGGTGCAGCGACGCCTGCTGCCCGGCGCGAGGGCGGGCGAGTCTCCTCCGGCCCGGGAGAGCGCCTGCGACCGAAGCCATGCAGGCTACCGCCGCCGTGCAGGCCACCGCCCTGCACGCCGCCGCCATGGTGCTGTACCCGGGCGTGCTCGTCTCGGCGACGGGCAGCCGCACGCCCGTGCTCGTCTCCATCCGATGTGAGTGCGAGGGCGCGTGCCGGGCGTGCGCGGCGCGTAGAGCGCTCGGACGGGCCGTGGCGTGGCTGGTCGCTGTTGACGGCGCGTGGGGGCGTGGCCTGGCGATAAATCGTTCTCAAGTTGACTTTCTTCAGCACCCGCGTGTGATTTATATGGGCATCCTTTTAACAAACGAAATATTATTTATAACAAAGCTGTAAGCTTCGTTGACATTTTGAATACAAGTTTTCGATTATTGCATTCTCATGGCAGTTATTCGTTAAGTCATTTTTCAAATCCAAGTGAAGTCAGGCATACCTCAGTTCATGCTTCATGTTCGAGTGTTTCTTCTGTACAATATTGCTATGTAGGAAATCCTCCATGGAAACGTTAGCATGTCCACCTCAAATGCTTGCGACAGGCCCCGATTCGTTCCTGGCTTCGGCCTGTGGATACATTCATGGGAACTAAGAGGTTCCGAGCAACCAGTATAAAAAGTTGTTTCTCCTCGTCGTAATTCTCCTGTCTTGATTATTTTTTAATTGTTGGCTGTGCATCGTAACAGCCTTGATGACGGCACTTCTGATGAAGGATTTCTATTTGAAAAACGAAACATCCAAAAATGGTTAAGTAATTCAAGTTGGTGGAGAACATTCAGAATATTTTATCCAACTGAAAATTTCTTCTATAATGTAATGTTATTTTAGATTAGAGGTTTATCCGAGTTTCGCTTTTATATTTTGTATAATTCTGGATTCTTTGGATCAGTGTCGTAATACATTTTGTGTTACTCGTTTGAATGATTTTCATAAATTTATTGATGTGGGTCTGAAGATTTTAATCATCGCATTTTGAGGTGGAAGTTTATCAGTGATAGTAAACGCGTGCAGTGGAATGCTCGACAAATGAACGATTCCTCGACGATGCGCTTGCCCAGTTGGAAAGTGATCTGGCATGTAGCTTCGAACGCGTTTGTCTTCCGAAAGAAAGCAGTTCGCACACGCCAACTTTCACCCGTATTCACTGCAATTTGATGGTTGCTTTTATGAAGTGACTATGTCGATCATTTTTATGGGATTTGGGGAAGATAAAGATATTAACCTCCGGATTATTCCTAGCATTTTTGGAGAAGTGTTTCTGCCCCTTGTCATTTTTCATTATTTTCACTTTTAGAATTAAATTTCACTTTTATACTCTATTTTCAAACTGAAATAAATGAAATCACGAGAGGTAATCAAGTTCTTGGTCCATCCATTAAGAAAACGAGAATTGCTTCCCGTCGTGAATCGATCATGAGCTCATTCAAATTGGAGAAGGCGCCGTCTGGTTGAGAATACATAGTTCATACAGAACTAATTTGGGTCGTAGATGCCGTTCCTATTGCTGCGACAGCATGGCCTTTGTTCTGACAAACACAACTAGACGCGCACGGGCTTACACACACAAAACACCCTCTCTTTGGCAAAGTTTACAGTGTCCTCATACTCTTGACCTCTTCCCTAGAATAGGATTCACAGTAATTGAAATTAAACTCCTCTGAAAGTGAGCTGTCCTACGTTTGTGCTCCCGGAGAGCCACCTCTGCGCTATTGCTTATCGATGAAGTAGACAGTGCTAATCTTTCTATGCCGACAGCGCTGAAGAATAGCATAGGCATGAACGTGGGGTTTTATGATCAAACAATTTAAAATGGAATTGAGACCCAATTTAATTATAAAATCGACAAACATGTGCTAGATCAATTCACTGATAAGAATTAAATTAAACTATAATTGAAACTGAGAGGGTATTTAGCGTTTCGACTTCGACGGACGTATCCCGGTGTAGTTTATAGACCGAAGGTGGTCGCTGGAGCTTGACATCCGGTGCCAATCTACATAAGGGGTTGCTGGATTTTCCCTTCCAGGTAACTGCTACGAGTATAGCTCTAACGTCTGGACTCCCGATGTTTGTGCTAGTTTGGCGCATGTAAGTGTAAGTGTGTGCAAATGGATGAGGAGGGACAAGGAGAGGAAATAATTACGGGTGGATCATGGCCCGTTTATTAGGGTACTGCTCCGTCATTCGTCTGGTATTAATCGTAGACACCATTTGAAATTACTGATCAGAGCAGCCGGCCGCTAGAATTCTCCTAAAAACAGCGGCTGAATTTGACCCAGCTATCCAGCTAGTGACGAAAATGCCCCTTCGTCAAGACTCGAAACGTAGGACCCACCAGTCAGCAGAACTGCTCCGGCGACGGATATTGTCAGTTTGCCATCTCAGTCGGTAATCAGCATTCAAAAAAGTTTCAACATTACCCACAGTATCACGATTCTCACAAGACTTTCGAGGAAATGTTTACCACAACAAGCACGGCAATATTTATGTTCGAAACATTGGGGGAAAAATGCCGATTCATTAACGAAGCCCTCCGCGTCCTGCTGTGCTGAAGGGGCCTCCGGGCAAGTGGCCAGCAGCCTGCGGCGTTAAGGCTGTCCGCTCGCTGGCTGAGTGCCGCCCGTAACTCGCGCTAATAAGGATGAGTGAATGCGCCAATGTTGCACGAGCTCACGTCATTGATTTCCGCTTTCGTAATAGGTGCTGTAACGTTCTTAGAGGGGGTGGTTCACGATACCGCTCCGGCTGGAGATTTTGCGAGACAGTTTGAAATTTACGGCTGTTATCCGGCAATTCAAATGCTTTCCTTTTAAAAAGTGTCATGTTTTCAAGTACTAATGCACATGAGAGCCTTGCTAGCAAGCCAAAGAAGGCTAATACATCGACATAACAATGTTGGAATGACAGTGTTAGAATGTTCTGAAATTCCAGATGACAAGAAACTGAAGTTAGTTAATTTTCGATGTCGTTCTTTACTGTCCTTTGTAGCAATTTCCACTGCAAAAATTAATGAATAATGAACATTACATAGTATGTTCTGTTCCTGTCAAATTGCGACTATCATCGCAACAGTATCCTAAATAACATGCTCCATGAAAATATTTTACTAGAACACATAATAGTGTTTTTCCAATACGTTATGACAAATACCCCCATAACTAAGATTATCTCGTAACATGGACCGGGAGAGGTGGCTCAGTGCATCAACTGATGTCACTGCAGCCTCTCTGACCGGGATGTCCTAGTTTCGAGTCTCGACAGTATCAAGCTTGTCACTAGCTAGTCAGCTAGGTCAAATTCAGTCGCGGTCTTGAGGAGTGTTCTAGAGACAGACTGATCTGATCGGTAGTTTTCTGTTGGTTTTCCGATCAATACCCATCGAATGCCGGAGCAGTACCCTAACAAGCGGGCGCGCGATCTTTCCGTCCTCTTACTTGACCTATCCTCACCCCTCTCGCACTCCTATACTAACGTGCACTGGACTACCACACGTGCCGCGAGAGCTTAGAGCTTGTCCCAGCTGGGGCGCTGCCCAGCTGCTGGGAGATATCTTGTTGTGGGAAACCCCGCTAACCGACGGTAGGTCGGCGCCGGATCCCACCATCCAGCGGGGGAAGATACCCGCCACCTCCCGAGGAAAAACATAAAAACATCACTAACAACCAATCAATTGGAGCATGGTGAAATTATAACGTGCACAGGAATTATGATTTTGTTTCTGATTCCCTGGGTTGTTTGACAGAGAAACGCATGGTAGAATACCCATCGTTTCGTACCGAATTAATATGAGTAAAGAAAAAACAGTATTCTCTGTTATTCTTAAATTTATTGACTGACTTTCTTGAGTTGGATACCTAATATTGAGAGCTGTGAAGAGTTGGGGACAACAGTCTTATTTCGATGACATTTCTTCCTCAATTTGGAAATTGATTACTGCTGTTCCTCATTATGTTTCGTTTTTCAAAGTCATCTGTATTCCAAAAACAAATGGCAGGACCGAGGAACAGTGGTTTCGCAATCCTTTGCTTTCCGGCTTGTGTGGACGGAACAAACAAGATGGCCACGCGCGCACTTGAAACGCGTGGCTCTTGTTTGTCGAAAGCGGGTATTATCTGCAAACGAGCTCTCCCGTATATCATGACGAGGTCGGCTTCTGAGCATGCCCACTGACGATGGGTCTTGGCTTTTTTTATGTCATTGTTTCGAATGCGAACTTCAAAGGAAACAATTCAACTTTTGGGCGGCGGACGGCGCGGCTAGTTCGTTGATTGTCACACCTGCATTAATGTACGCTTCCAACAGCGCTGTTGTTCTACTTGCATTCCTGGTATGTGCACACTACCAGCTGTCTTTGCCAATCAAGAGACAAATATGCTATCGGTTGTGTTATCTTCCCCTCACCGTTGCTGTCTTATGACACGCGGAAGACATCGGAAGGAAAAACTTTGTTCAATATTTCGCAATGTAGATAACCGTACGAGTTAAATGCCTAACTCTATATCACATGGAATCTACATGCAGATTATGCTTAATTAAATATATTATAAAATACAGATAATATTATCAATAAGAGGCATGCAATGTGGGCAAAAGAGATTGAACTCTTGTAATGGCTCCTAAAAACGACTAGTGGCATCTCACACATACCATTAGATATTTATTATTAGAAGGTGGATTTTGATGACCTAAATCATCGCCAAAAGATCAATAAAATGCTCTTAAAATGTTTTAAAATGCACTAAAACCAAAGATAAATGAAGTAAAAAATGTGATCAAACCCATTTCGGATGAACAATTGAAGCTGTTGGGTACGTTACTGATGTAATCGTAGCTTCTTCTATTCTTTCAAGTGAACTCAGCTTGCAAACTTTTGGGTGAAATGTTCGTTTCCAGGAAATATGTTTTTTATTTATCCCGAAAAGGCTGAACCGACAAAGACGCTGATAGGCGTCACAGAAACCTTATATTACATATTACATCGGCTGACATTACCATATCTGAGCGAAGGAATCGAATACGCTACTCAACAATTCTGTGGAGAACATTTGTTTCATCTTGTAAATATTACTTCAAGCAAATATCATTAAAATGATATTAAAATCGATGAAATCGCCGAAAAATATTTTAAAAATAACGAGAAAAATGTTAAAAAAGACTTATTAGTCGAAATCGACGGAAAATGCAAAAACAATTACGTATAAAAATGAGATATTTCCTTTTGTCATATCATATAATTGTCCTAATTTCTATTGTACTAATTCCTGTACTAATTGTACTAATTAGTAATTGTAATAATTCTCTAATTTCTGTACTAAATGGCATTGCTTAATAGTGAAAAGAAAACAATGACATTTCATTAAAATCCGCGCCCTACTTACCATCCTTCACTTTGACATAACTTAGCGTGTAATTTCCTTCCCCCTCGATCAATTCCCGTTAGTGAAATACACGCGGATTGTTCTCAGGCCGGGAATTCTGCACGCAGATTGTTATCAGGGCTGTTTCATTAGGGGTCCACGAGGTACCCTGAACCAATCGCGACCTCCGCGAAAACTTTCCACATCTAGATCCAGGAATTAACTGGATTGGAAGGCTCCTTGTCTCTGGAGAGCTTCAGACTGGGAGCTCCTCCTGTTTGAGTCCCCACCATGGCGGATTTTGGACTCTGGCTATTCAGCTAGGTCGAATTCAACCAGTCAGTGGTCGATGGTTTTCTGTGTTTTCTCCGATTAATAGTAGGCGTGCCTTAAGAAAAGGGCCACGGACCGACTCTTGTCTCCTCTTCCCTTACTCAAACACACTCAAATACACGATTGCATGCGCTACACTAACACACACGTCGGGAGACCAGTCGGGTACTCAGAGTGTAACACGAAAAAAGGTTCCTAACTTTACACCCACATGTTAGAGTGACGCTAAGCTGGATTACTCTAGGGTCAGTTTCGCCTTGTGTTTGATTCTTCAGACGCGGATTTCACTCCGCGTGACCGATGTTTTAACACCTAGTACCTGCGAGCGTGGCTGCGGGAAACGTGTTTCACTATCAGGAGCTACATGACCGCCATCACCACTCGTATCCTTCATCGCATTCATAAATTTCCCAATATAGCTGCATTGCTGGAATTACCCAGCTATAAACGACGGGCTAAACTAGTGGCGGCGGACTCGCGTCTCCGCCTGGCGAACACAAATAGAGGACCTTCGTCCCGCGCGGGCGGACAAAGGCGGCGCCCCGGGCACCTTGGCGCGTCCTCCGGAGGTCTCTCTCGCGCGGCCTTGGGAGGTCGCGCGCCGCGCCGCGCCGCGCCGCTCCCTGCCGGACGCGAGGTCGCCGCCGCCGGCGCGGCCCGGTGGGCGTGCGTTATTGGATCGCGTCTCTCTCGTAATGCAATGCGGCGTGGACTGCGAGCAATGGTTCTTTCTCAACGGGTGGAAGAGAGAAACGTTCTCGTCGCGTATTTCCTTCCTCTGAATGTAATTACCATGTTCATTTGTTTGTTTGTTTTTTACTGATTCGTTATTGCTTCTTATTGCCTTCGATACGGAGCTCGATATTCACTGCCTGACTTACCTGGATCGAAAGGTTCGAAGTGACGAGGGAAGTATGAAAACGGGATGAATGATGCTGCATGTTCTCTTATGCAGGGAGTTACGAGAGGGAATTATGGAATGAAAATATGAAATGAGTCAAGTTAACTAGTTAATTAGTAAATAAGTAAATATGAATTAAAAATTATAATTAAAATTAAATAATAAAATAATTATAATTAAAAATGTAATAATGTATGTATCATGGGCGTTAACAGGTTCTAATGATCTCGATCTACAAAAAGTCCTCGCGCTCGATCATTAGGACCTTTATAACGCCCTTGGTGCATAAATAACTATTTCTTTGATGTTCGAAGGAAAATATATAATAATATAATGTTTAGTTGGTGGCTATTGGTAGTATTACGTTGATCGAGTTTAAAATTGCGCACGATATTATGGCGAAGTCCCTCGTGTGCTATCGTCTGTATATCACTGCGCCTGCAGCCTGCGGCCAAGAGACGAAACCTATTGATGGGGTGTTAAAGCTCTAGAAAGGAACATCACCTCTCTTGATCTACAATATCCTGGCATGACTTTCAACTGCATCATCGTGTGACCACGTGGGCACAATCCGGCAAGAGTAAGGACGGGACTAGACCATTTAGCGCACTGTGTAATCCCACAACGACCCCTGGCGAAAGCCCTTGCGTACGGGGCATCAAAACCAACGTTACCTTCTCTCATATTCCATCGCAAGTCGATGCATAAAATCTAATTTGTTTGCATGTTTATGAAATTAACTTCTTTGGCATTTCTCTTAAGAAAAGCGTATGAGCCTCCACTGATGGCCAGGGATTTCCAGAAACGGAGAAACATCCGGAATTAAAAGTATCTGTTATTTCGCAAAGGTATGCGCTTTTAGGAAAACGCCACATCTTTGGGTAATTGATGTAACAGAATAAAACCTCAGATTTCATTTCCGAATAACGGATTTGTGGTGTTTTCGCGTATCGGCAACTGAAATGTATGTTATTCAGGTTAAAGTGGTGAGCTTAACTCACTTTCTCAAAGATTGGAGATGCGATCTTTTCGGAATAACTGATTCAACTGTGTGATAGATGATTAGGTATGTCTGGTGGTAGTAATGACGAAGATGCAGAAATTGAGTGAAAGGCTGGGTGACGAGTGATCCAGAAGCATTAGAAAGGAGCAATTGAAGATCTGCCTTTAGGATAGTAATCCTGACAGAAAAGGAGAGTTGGGCATTTAGTTAATATACTGGGTGGTCGTTTCTTTGAAATCTCGTATGTCAGGGAATTTTACTACATTTAACGATTTCCAAAGAGAACCTTTGAGTTTTAAACAACTCTAGGTTAGGACACCTGTTTCAGTTTTTTTATATGCCTCTAAGATGAAGTTGAAAGAGTACATTACCGTTGTAAATTCGATTTTTGACTTAAATTTAACCTCAGACATCAGGCATGTAGTAATTTAGATTGGTGGAAATCTTAACAGGATTGGACAGGTGAAATCTACTGCATTTAGTAAATTTCTATCTCTTAGAGGAATCTTCCTTTATGATCGTTAGATCGATAGATTCAGTGCCCGTTTCCGTCGCCCGTGAATTAAATTGGAAGTGTGGATGCGGAAGAAAACGCTTAATGGTTACAACGTCTCAGTATACAATCGCAGCAATAACGTTTACTGCTTGTACGAGCGGCGTCAAGGCGTCAACGCTCGTCGACCACGGCCGCACGCAGCGAGCGCCTCGCGCAGCCAAGGCGCCGACGCCGACGCCGCGGAAGGAGGCCGCGGGGCGGCGCGGGGAACGAGGGGCGAAAACCGTCACAGGCGCTTTACGACTTTCGGGCGCCGCGCCTGCGGGAAGGTCGCCCGCCCGACGATCGGAGCGTCCTCTGCCACGCGACGCGGAGGACAAAAGCCCCCCGCCGTGCGAGGACGAACTGCTGCTGGGCTGGAATCTGAATTACGGCTTTACGACCTCGCTGCGGAATGGTGGACAGGATCGTATTGCAGGTTTCTGTTCCGTTTCCTGGGTCGTTTGGCTCGCGAAAAAAGTTATGTGCTCATTTTTTCCCTTGGGGTTGTTTCAGTAGGTTACTGTGTCAAATATGTACCTTTAGCTTAATAAAGAATTTTAGCGTGACTGTTGTAGGTGTTATAATGTGTAAACTTAATGAAACCTAGTAAGGAAAAGGCTGGGCCGCTATTGTATCAGAACCTCTAAAATTCCTTCTCCAGAAATATTGATAAAAATTGAGCGTTTCCAGGAAGGTTACTTTCTGGGTAGAACTCTGCCGCGATTTGACTAGCTTTCATTTGAGATAATACGCGGAAAGATGTCAATATGTCGGCTTCGAGATGAAGATCATGTTGTACGTATTGTCGGATACGTTTATCTCATCTCAAAATGATGCGCAACCCTTTTGGTGCAGCTGCTTACTTGGTTTTTACACCCCTCTCTGCAGAGAATTCTACCCAGAAAGAAACCTCCCTGGAAATGCTCAATTTTTATGAATTTATTTGGAGAAAGCATCGCTTCGAAAAAAAAATATTTTTAGAGAATGTCAAGCATTTTTAAATACTTGGATCTTTCATCATTGAACACTAGATATTTGAGTCTGGGCACGTACTGTAGAGAAATGCACAGAAATTCCACTAATAGAACGACTAGGAAATGTCTCATCCACACAACTGAAAGTCGCGAAACACCTTAAAATCAACTACGGATGCGGAGCTTTCCATTTATGCAAGATTAAAGAAACCAGCGTATATTCCACCGTATTCATTTTTATTTGACATACACAAATGCTTCTGGGGCTAATTGAAGTAAAAACTTGCTTAAACAGCTAGTCACGTCAATGGGCCGATAAACACCAACTGAGACTGTTTTTTATTTTATTTTATTTTATTTTATTGGTGGTATGCCTCTCAATACTATTCGTAATACCATCTTCGTATAAGAACAAACAAAAACAAGAAATATTTCTTGGACTCATACGCCATCTTGAGTTACAACCCATTTCTTTCAATTGTTCTCAACGGACATTGGACTGTTAAATCCTTAACACACACCGCTCATTAACAGTGATTTTCCGTTACACTGGTTGTGTTAAGCTGATAATAACAATACAGTATTATAAAAACTATGTTGAAGGTGGCTAAAACAACAAAATAGAAAGGAAAAGTGTAAGAAAAAGCGGGTATCGTAATTGCCAGCCAACGTGTGGAAGGCAAGCGAATTCCCAGTTGCGCGTGCGCGTGCGCGGCCGGCGCGTGACCGTGGCTGCGTGTGTGTGTTGCAGACGAGACCGACCCCGCGCGGGCGCTGGCCTGCCTCAGCGACGGGCTGGGCGCCGCCTCCGGGGACGCCATGTGGCTGCTCGACATCCCGCAGCCCGCGCTGGGCCACCAGGGTGAGTACAGCCCCTCCCCTCCTCCTCCCCCTCCCCTCTCCACCCAACGCTCGTTCGTGTGCTCTCGACCAGGTCGCGTGGTTTCATGCGGCGTCAGGGCGCAAGACACATGGCACGCATCAAATAAGCGTCATTCTCTCGTGGAGTAAGGAAATATGTTTAGAAAAGAAGTATATTTTCACAAGTAAAATGTTTCTTAAAGGTTTCTCGTATGACAACCGGTATACAGAGTACTACAACAATTTGTCTTTGGTCGCAAAATATATTGCTCCGCCCAGATTACAAACGTTCTCCTGCAAAATGACAGTTTTTGACATGTGTGACATTTCTTGTACACCGTCTATTAACTTTCATTCTTGAATTAAACATCGTGCACTCCCCTATTACTACTAACTCAAGTATTTCCTATCATGATTTAATGTATAACTACTTCAAAAGGACAATATAAGTAAAATATTAGGGATTGCCCGTACAAAAAGAAATATACTTGCATCAAAAATCAATGAGAGAAAGGTATTTCTTTACTCTGTTTTGTTTGGGTAATAAGTATTGCTGTGAGTTTATTTAAACTTGTCTGAAATATCCAATTCAATACGTACCCATGTACATTTTATGTTAAAAGATTCGGTTTAATAGATTGTAAATATGGGGGAAGGTATTTGGGCTTTGTAAAACAAGCAGGATGAATTGCATATTGATGGAGAGCTTCTGGATCGATTTTTTTCGCAGTGTTAGGAAACATCGTTCTTCTTGTGTCGTACAACGTACTCGGAATGTATAATGCATTTGGTTCGTAAAGTAAGCAGAGTGAGGTTCGTATTCCTTATTATATTTTTGTTATTTCCTTATTACACCCTGCATACATAAAACATTTTAAATGCGGAAATATTTTATGCTTTCTGATCAAACCTGTACTCTTTAATTATTAAACGAACGGCCAATGACATGAAGTTTTACCACCATTTAATAATGCTTTATTGTGGGCCCATACGAATTTCGGGGTTACACGTGTGCATAGACGGAAATGTACTCGTAGATTCTGTAGAATATAATGTAGTGAAGAAGTAAAAGGCATCTTTCGAAAATTGAAAAACAATTCTTACCATCATTGTTTCTTATCTTCCACTTATTTCTAATTTTCCCTAATTGGCCATCCTCGAGTCTTCCATTACGTGCCAAAAGATTAATATTAAGTGCCTTTTAATAGAGTTTTAGCGTAAGTGCCATGTGATAGCGGTCACGCCTTGTCGTTAGTCAGCTGCCTGGAGCGAGATCTCTGAAGCCTGATACTCTCCGTTCACGCTGGAGGTGTCAGTTGCCGCCTCAGCCGTCACCTCCTCCGCCACCTCCTTCACCAATCCCTGTCACCTGACATTACCATCGCCACCGCTTTGACCGCCCCTGCCGCCAACTCCTCCCGCCGCCATCCCTCTCCCCAATTAACCTCTACTGCCACAGCCACCTCTTCCGTTATCATCAGTGAGTCGGCCGCCGCCTCGACGTCTCCGCCGCCGTAGCCCCGCCGCAGCCGCCGCTTGGCTCTCCCTCATCGGTAGTCTGCCTGCGCGCGCGCCACGTGCCCCGCTTCTCTGCGGCACCGCCTCACGCGCGTCACCACCTCCGCCCCGCCCCGCCCCCTCGCTCTTCTTTCCTCCTTTGGCATGCGCTTGTTCACACTGCGCTTCGCCAGCGCGCACACTCGCATCACGATCATTCACTCATCCAACGGATGAAACACTCACTCACACACACTCACTCTGGCGCTCTTTCTCTCTCACGCACACACACACACATACACCAATCCACATACTATCCTACGCAGTCTCATATCTTCCCACAATTGAACCCTCACGCCCATCAATGTACCCAGGTACTAGCACCCAAATACTTGTTTCTTAACGCAAATACCGATCCAAATTACTCTCACTTCCTTCTCTTCCTCCGTTCCCCTTTCCTTTTCCCTTTCCACTTTACCTTAACTTTTCCAAGTTTCTCCTTCCCCTATTTCCGTTTGCCTGTCTCGGGCCTTCACATCTCAAATCCAGATCTCCTCGTCGTACGTACGAGTAGGGCCGTGACCAATGTAAGAATGTGACAAATGTAAGTTATGCTTTCGGCGCAGTATAGTCACGTTCAAACATCCAAAGTTTCCACATCGGTTGTCCTGTGGGTCCAGTAGGCCCTACATTCGTATTCACCACTCAACCCTGCTTTCCTTCGACGTTCGTTTCGTCCCGATTTTTCTGTCGGTGCGTCATTCTGCTCATTCAAATGCATTGTGATATGCTGTGCTGTTTTTCTTCGACTCGCCGTGGCTACGTGCTACTCCGTGGCATATCCGCTGACGTATCCTTTCGTGAATTGTATTATTCCTTTCACCGGAATTGAGAGTTAACACGCGTAATATATATATATATATATATATATATATATATATATATATTCTCTCTTATGTTTCCTGTTTATAATTCTCTTCATTACTTCTTTGCATATTTTCTTTTTTATATGAACCGTAAAGTAGGTTAGAGGGGGCTTTGAAAGCAATGCAAATCTCATGTATTGATTAATTGATCCATTATCCGAAGGGCGATTGTTAATAATAATTCCCGGGTTATACAAATGTGTATTATCAGTGATATGTGAATTTTTCAAAGGCAGTGAGCGTAAAACAGAAGGATGTAATTTTGATGGACCGTATTTAGTCGTATCCAACGCAGCGCAAGTGCGGCATTGGAGCGAGAGCGCTTGTTTGCGCGGGCCGCGCCTCCGGGCGTGCGCTGGGTGTGTGCGCTGGGCGGCGGGCAGGAGGCGAGCAGACGAGCGCGCGACAGCCGGGCCCCAGGGCGACCAGCACGGCCCGCCGGGCGCCGCACGACATACACCACGCAACACTCCCCTGCCCTTCCACTCCCTCACCGCTTTTCCGCCCCGCACTCCCTGACCGCGCCACATCGCGATTCTCCACGCCACGCCACGCACCGCGCCATCGCTCCCTGCGTCACCACAATGCTCCATCACTCCCCTCATTGCTACTTCCCGCTTCCTTACTTCGCGCTTCGCCACTCCCCGGTTCGTCACTCCCCGCTTCGACACTCCCCGCTTCGCCACTGTCCTCCTCGCCAATCCCCAGTTCGCTACTCCCCTCTTAGCCACTCCCCAACTCTTGTTCCGCCCTACCCTAACCTGCCACGTCCGCCACTTCCCTCCATTTAACCCTGCCCTGCTCCTCGCCTTTTGATGCTCCCACTCCGGTTCCACTGCACCTTCTCGCCATGCGCTCCGGGCCCCCATACGCCATTCCCCTCCTCATCGCCGCGAGGTCGCTCCCGGCCGCGATTGTTATGGACAGCACGTCGCGCTGCGTTCACGTTTGACGGGGCCTGCGCTGAAGCCGGGCGCCCTACCATGGGAATCGTGCCCCTTCAAATCCACTTCACGGAAAAATCACAGCGCTGTTGAACCAAATTGCAATCTTTTCAGCTAAATGTCCTGGCAGCTCAAATAGACTGAGTAGTGTTGTAAAATGTGTTTCTATAAGAGACATATCGGTTGACGTACGTATTAACATTTAACGTATTTATGAAATTGCAAGATCTTGATAGTATTTCTCACTACTGAAATGAGAAATACTATCAAGATCCTGCAATTTCACAATGACCTTATTTCTATTCGAAACATCGTATCTGCAATGTGCAATGTATATTTATGGGAAGCAATTTTTATGCCCACTTGACATGCGCAGCATCGATAAAATTACTGGAGTTTCCTTTTGAGATAAAATTATTATTTTATATTCTACTTTTGAAGCAAGTTAATGAAAACAATATCATTGCTTGACTTTCGTTTTGATAATTCCTTGCGTTTATTATATTCAGCAGTATTTTACGGAATAATCGTCGGTATCTTAAGGAAACGTCTTTGCGTTTGGACGTATGAGGGACGCCTTCTTTTACGGCTAGTCGGCTTTCATGTCCACTGAAATGAACACGGACTCAAAACACGGAAATGGAAGTCTTATCGCGCAAAAATCACATTTTTGACAATTTTATGATGATGTCTCGTCGCCATTGAGAGACTCAAAAATGCGTATTTTAGTCGTTGGACTGCCTTCGTTGTCGTATTTGAGGAACAATTGATCCAAACGTATTAAAACCAGGGCATAGTGTAAAGTGTTCTGCGGGGGTCATTTCACTGCATTTAATATTGTCTGACACGAAAAAAATATTTTCTCAATTATTCAAATGAGCTTAGTATTCTTAATTTCGGTGTCTGTGGAGAACATACGTTAAAAGACTGAGGATTTGCTATAACAAAATTGAAATGGATTGTGGAGTTCAGATATTTTAATCTTTTGCTCTGCGTGTTCGTTTATATGTTTTTTGAAAACATGGACTCTGGCCTTCCTCATTCGACGATCCTCTTCCACTGGGAGTGTTCCAGCCCAATGCTTCAAGTTATGTTTCTCCTCCGTGGCCCATTGGCACGTGTTGTGTGCACGTGCCGTCCTTGCTGGTTTCCGCTCTGCGCGTTCGATTGAGAAACGCTCCCGACGATGAGTGCGCGCCGCGTCTGCGTGCCTTGGGTTACGAATGTGGCGGATCTGTAACGTGCCTGTGATACCATCAACCGCGCGCGAACTCAGGTTTGTTTGTATGTTGTCCACAGCATTCTGGCTTGCTTAATTCAGGAATGCATTTGAGCGATGAGTACAATATACTCCCCGTCAAGTACACATTCAGGATGAGTCATGGCTTACGGTATTAAAAAAAACACCGACCAAAAACGCTTCGTTACCGTATAGCAGTTTCTTGGCATTAACTTCTTCTATGGTGTCCAGCAGGTTGTGTTTATTGTGAATGAATCAAAGCTCTCACGAACTTTCAATCTTTTTAAGTAATGTCGAAGGAAAAATCTTCTTAATTCATTAAGGACGAAACATGAACGACAGTCGTGTATATGCGCGATCGTTCCCCACATTGGGTCGTTAGAACCTGGGTCCGCCGTCTGGTCGTCGGAATTGCAGTGCTATTTGCAAATAACATTAATGACCTCCACACTCTACGACAGTGCTTCGATTCTTGGAATGTGCAATAAGTCCGGAGGACACACAGGCTGCGACAAAATTGAAAAATTACAAAATAAAATTCTATAGAAATCTATGCTTTAGAAGCCCGAACGGTAAAGGAATCATTTACTGTTAATATTATCAGGAACACCCTGATGATTTTTTTAATGACCCACTCTGTCGGTTTTTGGGAATCAATGACGAAATAAATAGGTGACGACTAACAAATCATTAACAATCGGAAAGTATGACTTTTAGCGGTTCATATTGAAAATGCACAAAATATTATAGATCATATGGGACGAGTTTGAGCTACAATTGTTATTATTTCACCATTGTAAATAATTATTTATAATCAACTTGTTTACATTACAAATATAATAGTTGTTGTGCAATATTCGTGTACTTTTCGTAACGGGCCAATTTATCCTAGCTCTTTTCAATGTTTTTACGAAAAACAAACGAAGTTTTTGTATTAGGTGCTCGTTCTTGCGTTGCTAATTTCTCATACTATCAAACCCGCTTGATTAAAAACAACGACGTCTGATGAAATGTGGGCGAGTAGTTAGAGGACTAAATGGAATATTAAATAAGTCATGCATTTGATTGCAGCTACTGTCCTTTTATAATCCTGCTTCTTTACGCATTCGTATGCATTGTGTTTTGTCTTTCAGGCACAAATTTATTAGGAAATAAATGTACTTAAATATCACACTAATGACACGGCTATTGCATAACAATACGAGTACCAATCGCACAATTCGGTAAGTTTTGTATCGAAAACTAAATTTACTGTTCAGTATTTTGCGCACATTATCTACACTTTACCTTTACAAAAGACATAAAAACTCTATGTGGGTAATATTGCGTTTGTCTATTAATTTACTCATACAAATACATCAGCTCTTAGTACCCGCAAATGACGACTTTAATAGGCTAATAACATAGTTATGATGCCTTGCGGGTTTGTAATACATTTTAATTCAATCATTAAATGTGAAACAATGTTAATATTTTCCACTGCAAACTATATATTCTACTTTCTGGTTGTTTTCGTAACTTCTGTGATTCTAAATCTTAATCCGTCACACCTAGAAATCAATTAAGAAATGTTGGCTTTCAACGATTAGTGGAACTTACGAGCCGAAGCGGACCGACTGCTCTCGAACGAGCTGATCTTCTAAGAACCGCCACTGCACAAACATTGCGTCCTTGCGCTAGAATCGCCGACATATTTACGGGTTGTGTACTGTAAATATTTTTGCTGTTAGGAACGTCGATGCTACCGAGCGTTTTCGACCCCCCCCTCCCCCCCCCAGGAAGCAGGTAAGTACTGTGAAGCATAGTCAGTAGGTCAAAATTCAGAAAAGCGTTAGCGTATATTTCTTTGTCCGTCGTAATGTCTTGAGATATAGAGTTAGCCCGTTGTTGGGGGAGACCTTAAGGGCTGGGGCAGAATTAAATTTTGTGATCGATCTAGGTGAGAATCATAGATGATATAGTAGTAATACGTTTGGAAAAACATGATAACTGAGATGTGGGAAGTACTTTTTAGCGTGCTCAAATCGTGGTTTTTCCTCGAAAGTATCGTAGAACTAGTAAAGCCTTCTCAAAGCGTACACGTGGATGTAAAGCGTTTAATGACATTCGAACTAGGATACGGGCACCCCAATATTTAGGAAGAGGAATCATCCTACAAAATAAATATATGGGAATCAACAAAACCGACGTAGGTAATACTCTTTTGCAACGGAAATACTGCTGAGACAAATTTCCTGTGCAGTATGGGCTTTCCCTCTAGTGTGCGTTGCTTCGAACGCTAGAGATTGCGTGTGTCCAAATAACTGTGGCTGTTAGAATTTGTTAGTTTTTACTTAGCTGTACTTTTCACTTATAGTCATTCCTATGTTATGTAAATAATATTCTGTAATACAGTGCTATATAAACCTGGCACCGACGAAAGCTCTGCAGAAATAATAATAATAATACTAATAATAATAAAATAATAATAATAATAAATATAAAATAATAATTTATTATTATTATTTATTTATTATTATTATTATATTATTATTATTATTATTATTATTTTAAGAGATGGCATTAACGGAACTTCTTTCAGAGACGCACGGTGGAAGAAAGAGGGTTAAAATTTTGCGCGTTTGCATAATTGGTGAGCTATGTACTCTTTATGTAAGTTGAATTTACAAAACAGTACATGTGATGAAAGATTCCAGGTTGATTTTTGAACCGTTATATTGCATCTAAGAAAGAATCCTGTATGCTAAGTAGTGGTGGAGCATGCAGAAAAATGTGTCGAATAAAGGGATATTTCCCTTTCTGCGCTGAAATGTGATAATAAAAGTAAAAATGTTAACAAAAATGTAATTTAATATGCCATGTTAATAACATTCTTGTAAAAAATTTGTCCTGACGACGGGTGAACAGGATATTGAGAGAACGAAAATCGTGTAGTGCACTGTTTTTTAAGGGAAATAATGCATTTTAATAAGAAATAAATTGGTAGATCAAGTCTTAGACATGGAGTCTAAGAAGTCTCTTGGTCATGCAATCCCTACATTTACTTTAGAAATAATTTAATAAACATTAATGTTTCATTCCGGTTAAGTTCAAAACTTTCTATCTTTACAGTCTAACAAATCGTGTTTCAAATAATAAAAAGAAGATACAATTAGAACATAAAGCAAGACAAGGATAGAAATTGCACGCTAAAGATAACCTTCTCTCGAATATGATGCATGTTTTGGTTTGTACATCAAGCGTGCCGCCTGCGCATGCAGCAATGCAACACGTAGTCAATGTTGCTTTGCGGGTGCATATCCTAACCCCTTTGTTTTCGCTCGCCAGACGTTAATCGTGCGTTAAAGTCTCATAGTGCATTCGCACTGTTTTAAACTTCTCGGTAACAGCTATCTAAAAATGCTTTACACTTCGGCTGCACGTTACATATTTTCGCTTTTCGGTGCAATGTAAAGCATTCGAAAGCTGAAATAACGCGTTCTGAAGAGGGGTGGGCATAAAGCACCTTAGTACGTAATCTGGTGGCCTAATGGATATTGTCGCCTAATCTTGAAGAACTAATAAAGATTTGTACAAGGTATTTTTGGGTCCGATTTAATCTTAATTTGTCCGGGATATTGCCTCTGTTAAAATATATTCCTCGTCAGATCTGGATAAACGAAATTTAATACAGGCTAACGAATTGGGAAAATGAATAAGAATAAGGACAAAAAGCAATAAAGAGACAAAAGGACAATAGTCAGTTACTCCGAAACATCTTTTAGAGAGCTTGCAAAATTGTTTTAATGTTAATTTTTTTCTCACTTACATTACATTAGTTATAAAATATGTTGTTAAAAATTTTAAGGGACTTCTTCTTAGAGAAAAGGCAAAAACAATAGTCAGTATTCCATTGTAAGCTTGTGTGAAAAAGAAAGAAAGAAGAGGAAGAAGTCGGCACCTGCGGCAGGCTTGAGAACGCAGGCTGGAGGCGCGCGCTGCGGGCGTCCTCGTGGTGGGCGTGGTCCGTGTCCGTTGGGGTGTGTCTGGGCGTGGGCGTGGTGGGGGCGGGGGCGGGTCGAAGGGCGCAGGGGAAGCTCGGCGCCGCCGCGGCAGCTCGTCCGTGTCGATGTCGAAGGCGAACGCGTCTTCGGGTTCACGATGGTGGGCTTGGCGGCAGGTTGGGCTCGCAGCGGCGGCACGGGCCGCCAGCGCCGGGTGCTGGCTGCTGCTGGTGATCGGGTGGTGGTGGTGATGGTGATGCGAATGCCGTGGTGGTGGTGATGGTGGCACGATGGTGGTTCGCGCGATATCGTGCCGGTTTTTGTGTGGGCGGGGAACTGGGACGCAGGGAACGCACAAAGGTGTTAGTTTTTGGGGGGCAGAATCAGAACACAACAATGGGTAATACTGGTGTTGGAATATTAGAAATACTTACATATGAAGAAAGAAAAATATTAAGGAGTATACATTACATTAGTAGGGATTCCCAAATACGTTTTCTATCATCGCCCTCCTTTTAAACTTTTTCCTCCTTCATTTGATCACAATGTTCTCTATAAAAATAGCATTCGTAATAATTGACAAAGAATTGGTAGCTTATAATGTTTCAAAGGGAAAGAAGATTGAGAAGAGTCCGCTTTTCAGTTGCTGAGTTTCTAATTTGTAATTGAGTGTTTTTTTTAAGATCTGGCATTTACAGTTTCTTCAGCGCGTATTGCGGAGCAGTTTCTTGAGCGATGGAGTATTTTTGTTAAATTCATTAGTTATAATTTCTCCAGTATTTATTTTGTTATAAACGTTTTGTTTTTTTACACTAAAAGTAGTAACATTAAAATATTTATATTTTTTTGTAAGCAATGTATTTTTATGATCTTGATCAGGTACGCTTCATATTAGGATGGATCCTAATCATTATGTCGCATTTTTTCAATTTCAATGTCCTCCCCTCGGTTATCACCGACCGTTGAGACCCTGATCTATTTTGGCTAGTTCCTTAAGACATGATATTAATATTTAATACCCAGAATTTTTGTAAGAAATAAAAATAATACATATCAATAAGGTTTTTGAAATACAAACTGACAGTTGAACACCTTGGCCGTCTGAACAAACTGGCTCGTCTGAACAAACTCGGACAAATGTCTGAACAAACTCGACAGTCTGGACAAACTCGGACTCAGTCCTGACAAACTCGACAGTCTGGAAAACTCGGACAGTCTGGACAAACCGACAGTCTGGACAACTCGACATCTGGACAACTCGACCAGTCTAGGACAAACCTCGACGGTCTGACAAACTCGACAGTCTGGACAAACTCGACCAGTCTGGACAAATCGACAGTCTGGACAAACACGACCAGTCTGGACAAATCGACCAGTCTGGACAAACTCGACCAGTCTGGACAACTCGAGCAGTCTGGACAAAGTCGATCAGTCTGGAAAGTCGACCAGTATGGACAAACTCGACCAGTCTGGACAAACTGACAAGTCTGACAAAGTCGACAGTCTGGAAAAGTCAGACCCAGTTGGACAAACTCGACCAGTCTGGACAAACTCGACCAGTCGGACAAAAGTCGACCATCTGGACAAATCGACCGTCTGGACAACTCGACAAGTCTGGACAAACTCGGACAGTCTGGACAAAGTCGACATCCTGGACAAACTTGACAGTCTGGACAAACGTGACAAGTCTGGACAAAGTCGACCAGTCTGGGACCAAAGTACAGTTCTGGACAAACGACAGTCTGGGCAAGTCGACCAGTCTGGACAAAGTCACCAGTCTGGACAACTCGACCATCTGGACAACTCCGACAGTCTGGACGAAGTCGACAGTCTGGACGAGTGACCAAGTCTGGACAGTCGCCAGTCTGGACAGAACTTGACAGTCTGGATCAAAGTGACCAGTCTGGACAAAGTCGACAGTTCTGGACAAACGTGACCAGTCTGGACAAAGTCGAAGTCTGGACAAAGTCGACCGCAGTTGGAAAAGTCGACCAGTCTGGAAAGTCGACCAGTCTGGACAAATCGACCAGTCTGGACAGAGTCGACCGAGTCGGACAAAGTCGACAGTCTGGACAAGTTCGACCAGTCTGGACAAAGTCGACCAGTCTGGAAAAGTGACAAGTCTGGACAAGTGACCAGTCTGGACAAAGTCGACGCAGTCTGGGACAAGTGACAGTCTGGCAAAGTGAACAGTCCGGAAAAGTCGACCAGTCTGGCAAGTCGACCAGTCTGGACAATTCGATGTTGACAAACTTGACCAGTTGGAAAAGTGCGACAGTCTGGACAAACTTGACAAGTCTGGGCACAACGTGCCAGACGTAGGACCAAGCCGGCAGCCTGGGCAGGAGGGAGGGGACTGACTCGCGGGGCAGGCGCCCTGTGCAGTACGGGGAGGCGCGGTGCGCTCCAGGGGCGGTGATTTGCCCGTGCGCGGGGCAAGGGGCGGGGAGGTCGCCGCTGTCGCCGTGCGTGGCCGCACGTGGGGTTACAGCGTCTCGTAGATCCCGAGCGGCGCCGGAGGGGCGGGCGGCCGCGGGGGAGCGGGGCCGCGGACGGGGAGGGGCCTTCGTCGAAATGGGTGTAGTACTGCGAGTCGTGCGAGTTCCACGTGTCTTGCTTCGGGCCCGACTGGTTCGAATCCTCGGCCAGACACCGTTGGTCAGCGCTCTGTGTGGCAAGGGAGCAAGTACTTACACGAAAGGTTCAACCACAAGTAACTTTTATTCACTAATTAGTTGTAATGAAACACAATCAGTAATAGTCGTTCAAAAGTTTTTTGAAGAAGATACTCTACTTTGTAATTTTCTTTCAATGAGCAATTAAATGAATTATATAAAGTAATTATGAGTTTTTATTTACATATCATTTTCTGGAATCAAATGAGTAAGAAGTAGCTTGTAACTGAAGGGAAATATTTTAACATTGCGACGATAGTGGTAAGAATTTTAAAATGCTATTGGTTTTCTATCAGAAAATCAATATAATAGTTAAAGTGTCAAGGAGAAAGGTGGATATATGTTTTGGGCGAGTTTTGCGCATGGTCAAACCAATAAATTCATGTTTGGGCGAGGCGAGTCGTTTTGTTTTTTGTACACTCCTGAAAGTTGCAACATTGTATTGTAATACGTTAGTTCAAATTTTCTTTGGCGGCGCACCACTATGGGCTTTCATACAAATGTATATAATTGATGGTCAGTAACATTGTTGTCAATGTTATAATCCAAAGAGAGAGTTAGCAGGCTCGGGCACTTATTACAGTAAGAGTTCTACATTTTAGAGAACGGTAAAAAAGTGTTTTGGCCTATCGAACATCAAAATTTACGGACGGATTAACAGTAACAGATTGTAGCTTCTGATGGTGAGGGCAATCAAAGAATATTTTTATACGTGCGCGAAATTATTTTTGACGATCAAGAGAGTTACCCGATAGATGGAGGCAAAATACAATTGAGATGGACAAGAATAATGTAATAACGAAATATTACACTAATTTTTCTTATGAATCATATAAAAATGTCCTATCAAGATAATTTTTATTGTTCATGTTTGCTGTTCATGGTTCGATAAAAGCACCATCATCTCTCGCATTTAGGTTGCGAAACAATATTTTTGGGGCGATGAATAACGATAGAAAAAATTTATTAACGATTCATAAATATATTTTCGTATAGGATCATAGAAAAATTAATTCCATTGCAAATTAGTAATATTAATTAGTAATTTTATTGAAATTAGTTTATTTACAGTAAACAGAATCGAAATTTAAATAATTTAGTAAAAAACGAAACAGATGCAGCGGTTTCCTGTTGTGCTTACTTAGGCGCGAGGAAGGGGGCGACGCGGTGGTGGGGGAGGCGGCGCTGGCGGGGGCGGGGTCTTGTGGGCGGGGGGGCGGGGCTGTGGCGGCAGGCCGCTTCTGCGTCGAGGGGAGCGGCCGCGCTGCCGTCGGTGCGCGCGCGCCTCGCCTCGAGTCGCTCATGCGCTGCCCGCCGCCCCCGCCCGCGCCGCTTGGAAGCCGGCGAGCTTTCCGAGCTGGTGGAGTTCGGGCGCCGCCGCGGCGCCCGACGCCGCCCCGGGGCGTGGGGGCGGGGGAGCGGCCGCGCGCCGCCGCGCCGCGGCGCTGCTCTGCTGCTGCGGCTGCTGTGCTGCTGCTGGGCTGCTGCTGCTGCTGGCGGCGTGAGAGGGTGCCGGCGCCGCGGCCTGCAACGGGCTCCGATGTTGTATGTGCACGTCAGGCTAGCCACTGGTAGTGCGAAGCAGCTAGCAGCTTTGCAATCTGCGGGCAGAAGCCACGGGCGCTCGTCAAGTACGTTGACGAAGACGCGCCCGGGCTTTTTTGCGTTGGCCACAACCTCGGTCACGCGCTCACGAGGCGACTGGAAGTGTGTGTGTATGTGTGTGTGT
>BOPP01000130.1:3258598-3284454 GCA_017312745.1 Gryllus bimaculatus
CGCGGCTGGCCGCCCCGTTACTCGCGCGCGGGCCGGGCGGGGCGGGGGGCGAGCCCGCGTCCTCGGCGTCCGCGCCCGGCGGCGGACAAGTTGCCCCACGGTGTTGAGCAGCCCCGACACCAGCGAGTCCGTGCTGGAGCTCTCGGTTGCTCAGCACTATGGTGTTGCTCCCAACTGGAGCTGGTGCTGTAACTCGGTGGCGGTGGACAGCACCATGCCGAGTCGGACATGGAGGTTGGGCGAACGGGCGACAGACGAGAGCCGAGGCCGTGCTGGCACCCGCCAGAAGCCGGGCCAGGGGCGTCGGGGCGGGGCGGGACCTCCGGGGGCGGCACGGCGACGGGGAGGCCGCAGCGGGCGGGCGTCGCTCCTTCACGCTGCCGAGCGCACGCCCGCCCACGCATCCGTCTCCGGCTCAGACAGGTCCGTCAGATCACGGCATCTCGCAACATCGCGTCTTGCAACCGAACACGCGCACACTTACTTCAAGGAAAACATACCACCCTCACTGATTTCTTATTAATCTGGAATTAGTTAAAACAGGGCGTCTCCAAAAAAGGAACGCGCAAACACGTAGTTGTATAAAAAGCACCAGATTGGTTACTTGTAAAACATCTAATAAGCGGATAAACACGGTCCAATAAACTTACGTTTTGATGAAAGTTCTATGCATCAGTTTCCCCGTTATTCTTGGGAAAAAGAGACAAAATTAAATAAACTTCGAATGATTTCCAAAACTAAATCCGCGGTTCGAACACGAGTGAGGTCTTGGAGCCTCGGTTCTCTTTCAAAAAGCAGAGGAACGGTGTGTGGGGACGGGTTATCAGCCCCAAGAATATCTGTTACGTGGCACTGCTGTGCCGAGAGCGTGCGCCCACCTGGAAGCTGGCGGGGCTTGCGTCTGGCGGAGATCGTCCGCGGGTGCTGGGACGGGGCCGTCGCGCGCCGGCGCGGCGGCGGGGCGTTTCGGGGGCCTGGTCGTTGCCTGGTCGTCCGCGTCGGCGCGGGCGCTGGGCGCCGTGGGCGGCGGGGCGATGTGGTGCGCCGAGGCGGGAGGCCGCGAGGCTGCCTCAGCGGCTCTGCCACACGGCGTCCTCGTCGCGTATCACCAGCTCCTCGTCGCCGGGGCAGGAACACGTCCTGCGTTCCCCTCGTTCCACCAGGTTCTCCACGCTCGAGCTGTCCCAGCAGGCTGCCCTCTGCTCGGCGTGGCCCAGCGGCGCCGTCGCGCCGTGGCCCGCCGCCGCCTTCCGCCACCCCGCGCCGCGCCCCGGCCCCGCCCCTGGCGGCGTCCTCGTCGGCCGCGCGCGCATGTAGGCTCCGCCACCGCCAAGCCGCATGGGCCGTTTGTGCGCCGTCTCGGCGGACGGGGGCAGGGGCCGGGGCAGGGGCCGGCGCGGGGCGTCGACGACAATGGAGTCTCCAGGCCGAATCTCGTGCGCGAAGTCCAGCGACCTTGCCGCCGCGATGTGGCTGCGGAGAAGGTCCTTCCTGCGGAATACAGTTCGCAATGTAATCTATATCTACACAGGCATTAAAAAAAGTGGCTTCTTTCCTCACTATATTTGGAAATGATACCGGGATTCTAATGAAATTTGTTATTAACCCGCGTTATCATAGGAACGGGAATCTGGCTTCGCAAAGGACAATTCAGCACTTGCTCTGGAAATATTTTCGATCAAATTTTACCTTGCTCGTTTTACTGCAAGAGATAGAAAGGGGGAGGCGGCGGAGGCGTATTATTTTGCGTTAAAAAAAAAACTAGTTTTACATGCACAAAACCCATCTTCCTGAAAAACCAGGGGACCGAATACTTGGGAAAAAATTTTTTGGCCTTTTCCCCGCGGGAAAAAAGTTTTAAATCCTCTTCGTGTGGCCGCCGCGGCGCCGCAGCCCCCCGCGCGCGGCCCCGCCCCCGCGGACGACGCCGACGCCCGCAGCCTCTCCGAGGAGCCCGTCACGCCCAAGATGGCGCTGCTGCGCCCCCACAAGCCGCTGTCGCGCCAGATCAGCCACCCGCCGCTGCCCGCGCTGCTCGCCATGCAGGAGCACCACGTGTGCGAGAGGTGAGGCCACGATACCCGCGTGGACGCATGCACCGATAATGCATTTATGCAGTAAAATCATCTTAGATCTGGTGAAATCCACAACTTTGCCCTCTGTAGTACATTTAAATACATATTTAAATATACATTTAAATATCCCCGTATAAAGTATTATATACACCCATCACAACACTTTCTCCTTATTGTCGCGAAGTACAGTCATCCGCGACTTTGCATTTTCTACACCTCTTATTTCAATGTTGAAGGGTAGGATTAGTAATAAACGTTAATTTCCAAACAAAATCTTCCGCTAAATACATTTAGCAATGAGCATTACAACAATATTTGAACACAATTTTGAGAACTCCTTAATACAACTTAATATCATGATTAGGGAAGTTCCTTTCTTTTTCGCATCCTCGTTTACATTTGGAGGGGTCTTATGTGAGTTCAAGTCTGCTTTCTGATTTGCAAGATGAATTCGACTGTATATACTGTGTTTTTTCCTGTTAAAAATCATGCATAATTCATATACAGGAAATTGATATTAGGTACAATGAGTACATAGGAACACACCCTACAAAATAAAAAATTAAATATATTTAAATAAATATACTAAGGAAATAGGATTAACAGTCATCAAATTCAAGAAAAGTGTACAGAATAAATTGAAATTTACAGAAATATTTTGGAAAAATACTATTATTATTATTAAGAAAATAGGCAACTTATGCACCATAAAATCATGCCTGTAATGTAATGATAAATAATAAATGTAATGATGTAATTGAAAATTGGATATTGATATTGAGCATACTTTCTGACTACTAGGACAATATACATACATTGGCATTTAAATCTGGTCCCTAATCTTTGACAAAATTCCTGTAATCACATTGTTAAAAATATGTAACGTATAGAACAGCTTAACAATGTCCCAGGATAACAGATAAACCAGAAACAAATTTTGCGGAATTAAACAATTATACTATTGAAAATACCATTTTAATTTCTCTAAAAATTGTTTGTAACCTACCTTTTAATGCAGCATTATAAGAAAATTCAGAGTTAAAACTGGGCTGTGGTGGAAAAGTTTTTCCTTGCTGAACTATGGTTACTTACACAATTACTGTGGGTACTTCTATTTCTTTCAATGTTGACTACAGAGGGCAAAGTTGTGAATTTTACCAGATCTAAACAGGAGACAATTAATACTTTTTTTTAAATGTCTAAATGAAATTTGAAACCTGGTAAAGATTCTAGGAATCTCTAGTGATTTATTACAATTTATGAAATTAGATATTTGCTCCAGAGAAGTTTTCTGAAGCAAATATTACTTTAATGTATAAAAATATGTGTAAATGAGTTTTGCATTGACTAATATTTTTTTCTTTCTTGTGATAGGATATGATGTTAAATGGAGTATCATATTTGTCAATTTGTTTACAGATAGATTAGCTTAAATTCATGACTTTTCACTTATTATTGAACTCATTCTTTTGCAGAGAGCGATTTCCAACACGACTGCTTGGCCAACATGAAGTCAGTGCTTCCCCTCGTCCTCACAATCGCCTTTTAAGTCGTGTGGCTGCGGCAACAAGCCCAACTCATCCCACGGGACCCCTGCAGTGCCCACCTACACCCACTCATCATGCCCGACCTGTGCATCGGACTCTTGCAGCACAAGACAGTGTTGAAGGTGCCACAGGAATAGCAAGTAGACCCCCAAGTCTCCATACACCATATCGCAGCCAGGAACCCCAGAGCAGCAGTCCCAGTCATTCTCAACGACCAGCTCTGTGCAGTCTGTTTTCTAGTAGTCTCCTTCAGGAACCAGTGGGTCAGTGATCTTGAGTTGTTTCAGCTATTGTATAAAATATATGTCTAGTATCTGAATCATTGAAGATTAATCTAATTAATTTAAAACTAAGTTTCTCATTAATGGTACACATACATTCATACAAATTTCTCTTGCATTATATTATTTTATTAGGGTTATATACGCATGCATTGAATTGCAAATGACTGTCTTTTAGTAATTTAATAAGTGTGTGTAAACATGCATGTGTGTGTGGGGGGAGGGGGCACACACATGTGCGCATGCATGCATGCCTGTGTGTGTGTATTTCAATTTGGTTCATTTAGTTTATTAGACAAAATGTGCAATCTTCACTCATTATCTGTAGAGATCAACTTTAATGATGTGTACTTTTCATCCCAGTTGGTAACTATGGTCTGGATGGGTTGTCAAACATGCCCTCCACTTCCTCTGGGCCTGCAATGCCGAGTGAGGGCCCCCTTCGAGTGGGAGAAGGCTGCTCCATCTTGCCCATTCGACATATCAACACCACCCGTTTGCCGTCCATCCCAGAGAGATCTGCCAAAAGTCAGCGGCTGGAACTGCCATCTGAGGAAGAGCCTCTACCTCCATGTATGTACATCACATCCTTAGTGAAATGTGAATTGTTATACCAAAAAGCTTTATATACAAATTTAATTATTAATACTGAGACTGGCTGAATTTTCTCTGGACAGAGCCAGCATTGCTGCTATCTCTGCAGTGACTCTAAGCGGGAGGTCTTAGGGTTCAAGAAGTGTGAATTTATGACGCTAGTTAGATTGAAATCAACTGCTGTCAGGTGGAGAATTCTAGTGCCCAAATTAGCAGTTTTTCCTGATTTCTCCGGTCTATGTAAGGCAAATGCCAGGGAACCCTCGCAAACAGGCCACAGTTTGTGCGCAACTGCTTCTTGTACCTTGTTTTATTCTCTCCCCCTACAAACACATCTTTAAATACATACTACCACACATGACAGGAGACCAGACAGGAGCTTTTACTGTGATTTATGCAACTCGGCCTCTGGCAGGTATCAGCTGTTCACGGTTTCATCCAATCGGGAGCTTGAATGTCACCATAGTGAAATCGCTACGATGATGTTCAAGCTTCCAAAACTTGCGCAAATCACAGTACGTTGAGCTTGTCTTGGATAAGACAGTACCCTGCTGGGGAAGATACCTGGAGAGGGACACTCCCAGTAAGCTGATATGTATGTTGACGCCCGATCTCTGCATTCAATGCGAGAGGAACATCGCCCCCAGGCATTAAAAAAACAACGTTCATTACACTTTCGAGATTAATGATCAGTAGACCATATGTATGTATGTACGAAGTAATATACATAGTATAGGGTAAGATAATGCTGAGGAAAATCAATTTTGAGATTTCAACAGAAATACACGCGTGTCCCTCTGTTCATCGGTCTGTTTGTCCATCTGTTCGTCCGTCTGTCTGTCTCAACACCTTTAGCGGCTATACCATGCAAAGGAGATTTTCCCAAGAAACCCCTGTCCATCTGGCTCGAGTATTGCTTTGAGATTTTGAAAAACATTCTTTAAAATTTGGGGGTATTTTACATGAAACCTCCCTGGACATTTTCAAAATTTTCTCAAAAGCAGTTCCAAATTTTTCATTGAAATTTCTTGTAAGAATAGAGTAAAATAATATTGTCAAGGTGGCATAGGTCCATGATAACTCTGAATTTGTCAAAATTTCAAAAGTTTGAAATGTTTCTGATGTCTTCCTACAACTACAAAATTAAAGACAGAGAATTTTCCTTCAAATGAAATTTGTTTATCATAATCAATTCATTCAGTAAGATCATGTACATTGCTTGAAAAGTCTAGTAGTTTTCGAGTAATATTGCATGTAACATTTGCAATTTTAAAAAATAACAAAAACCATTTCTATTGTTTTAAAACGGCTCCTAATTTTTGCTTTTAAACTTTTGGTTGGGAGAGTGTTAAGCACACTATTTAGATGACGAAAACCCCCCATTGCTTTACTCTTTTTTGTTTTCTCTCAAAACTTACAAAAATTTCATTTTTTTAAAATTTCTCTCATGGCTCCAAATTTTTTCTGCAAGCTTTTCCAACACATTGTGCAAATTGTGTTGTGTACTATGACAAAATGTTCATTTTTCTGTATTCTTTTGTTTTTCAAAAATTACACAACTAATTTTTTTGAAAGATTTCTCATGGTGGTAATGTGTACCATACGACCGTCTAACGACTTGTATACACAATTGCATTTGTCACTAGACATGTTTGAAACAACTTCATATGAAGTTTTTCGAAAACTCAATAGTTTTCTGTGAAGAGAGATTCAAATTTCACATTCACAGTAAGGCTTAAACACCATTTTCTTGAAAACAGCTCCCAATTTTTTAATGAAAAGTTAGGATGAAGTTTTGCTCTTGTTTAAATATTTTTAGAGTAATAATTCGATTCTACTATTAGGAAACAAAAAAAATAACAAAGTAAAAAAAAAAAAAATTACTTTTGGCGGCAATAGATAGCAGCTGGCAAGAGAATGTGGCAGTCCGAATAGCTAGCCAAAATCAAAGGTAATAGAAAACTAATACGGGAAAGTCCATGCCATTCTGTAGCACCACTAGTTTACCTATTCCTAAAAGTACTTTAGTGAGTCATAGTTTAAACCCTTATACATTTTGGGGAAATATGGTATTATTTGTTTATATCAAATTGCATTTATTTCTATTGCAGATTGGGAAGCACGGATAGACAGTCATGGTCGAATATTCTATATCGATCATGTGAATCGCACAACAACATGGCAGCGTCCAACTGCCAGTACTTCAGGACGGTCTAGGCCTTCTAGTGAATTGCAAAGACAACAACTTGATCGCAGGTACACCTTTGCATTGCAATACTATTAACTATTAAATACAAAATATAACTATTAAAAACTATTGCAAATGTAAATATATGATTTCATTAAACAATTAAAAGGATACTTCAAATACTGTTATAAAGGTAGATTCTGTCAGCATGAAAAGTATCATTCAGTGGGAGATATTGTGAGAAATTCTGGGGAAATGTAGAAAAATTATTAATTTTTGCTTGGAATTGCATTGCATTTGCATTTTCTTAACATTGCTTATTGATATGTAATTGGCAAAAACCCAAAAAATTATAGTGATTTGAATGATTTGCCATGAATGTATATTAATTTTGCATTAGGGTATATGGATATTTAGAAGCTTTTGGATATGATCTTTAAGATGGCAAAACCTCATTTCTCAAAAAAAAAAAAGATTTTAAGTGAACATGTTTCCAGATGTTAAATAAAATACACTCTACGCAATGCAAAAGCCTATATCTCAAAATATGACCTCAGTCACCATAGAAGTGAATAATCAGAACCCAATATGTTATAATTTTAAGTTGCAAAACGTTGTTGTTTTCCAGAAAATATTTGTTTTCTGAGATACAAAATTTTGCCATCTTAACACTAATACGTAAGAATTTTGTAGGAAACTCTCAAAATCACTGTAAATGAGAATAATAAATCATATTTTCAAAATTCTCCTACTCTGAATTAAAATAAATTTAAAAAAAAATTAGTATTCTCAAAATATTAAATGCGAATTACATTTAGCTACCTTTTGTGCTATTTTCATATGTTTAAACTGTATTCAGATGTTTGGTGAAATATATGGAAAAAAAAAAAAGAGAAAATAGAAAATAATGTTGTGTTTGCACGTATAATGTGCTTCGCTGTTTTGGCTAGCTCATAGCATTTTAACATGCTAATAAAAAATAAATTCATTTTATTCTTTGTGAGCATCTACACTAATCTGGTATTTCACAAATCAAAATATTTCTGTAGTAGAATACAAAGATACCTCTACAAAGATGTTATAATTTTCAGATATCAAAGTATACGGCGCACTATAACATCTCGCCGCCTGGAACCCGATGATGGAGCTGCTGTTCCTGGTAGTTCTGCGGTGCAGGACCCGTCTGGACAACCTGAAGCAAGCAGTAGTGGCATTGGCAGTAGCAGTGGAAGCTGTTCTGGCAGCAGTGCCAGTGGCTCTGGAAATGTCACTTCCTCCTCCACGGATTTGGTGAACCACATGCCAGCAGTCAAGTTCATTTCTCGACCTGACTTTTTCTCAATTCTGCATATGAATGCTGTAAGTAATAAGCAGTCCGTATGAAATAATAAAACTGGTATATTTTTTTTCTTTTTTCTCCCATACTTTGCAAATGTAGTGCACTAAGAGGTGGAGAATGCAACAATATAATCTCAGAATTTTGTTTGTTTCTGGAAAGAAGAAAATGGTTCATGGCCAGTAAATCGTGAAAGGGTGATGTTCATAAAATAACAAATATCTTGAAAATATTAATTGTGAAGAAATATTTTTTTGCATTCATACAATTAAATAAAAATATAGATTGATTTTCAGTTTCATTCTTGCATTCTAGAAATGTTTCTGTTTAATTTTGGTATGCCATTAGAACTGACATTATTAGTTACATAATGTTTTTAATTCTTACGCAGTTAAAAAAATTTCACATGTAACACCATTGTGTTTCCTCTGGACATTTCGCATCGATGTTTTGAAAATAAAATAGTGTCTTAGAACCCACCATCACATGTTTGAGACAACCTGTGCTGTAGAGTGAGATAATCTTCAAAAATGTACCAGGGCAAATGAAAAAGTTGCTTTTTGTTGATGATCTAAGAAACGTTACTTGTGTACTTCTCAAAACACAAAACTCCCTCTTCCTTTTTTTTATATCCTAGGATACATAATTCTTTAATTACACATTGTGCCTTTGTAGGTTGAATATATGTGCGCTAAGTTTGTTTCATAATTTGTAAAATTCAAAATGTATATCCTAAAACTCTTTGATGAACTCTAGGAAGGTAAACCTATATCAAGCAGTACACGTATGGGGTTTTGTCTTGGAGTCATATAATTCATTCAATACAATCATCTTTCCTTAGCATATTATACTCAGAGGGGATGCTTTATACGTAATTTTACATTACAAAATTTTCTTAGCTTGTCCTGCTTACAAAGTTGAACATAGTTATTATTTACATAAATATTTTTCATGTTTCAGGAGGCTCTTGCTCTCTATAATCGAAATGGCTCCCTGAAGCATATGGTGTCAAAAATCAGAAGAGATCCCACAGCATTTGAACGTTATCAGCACAACAGAGATCTTGTGGCTCTTGTCAACCTATTTGCAGATAACATGAGAGACTTACCTCGTGGTTGGGAAACCAAGTTTGATCGGAATGGCAAAGTAAGTTGAGAATAGGTATTTCAACAAAATATTTTGCATGATTTTTCTCTCTCAATAACAAGTTTTCACATTTGTGCTTGATTGACCATAGTGCAATGGTTTGTAGAGTAAATAGATGATAACTTAATTATGTATGTACATTGTGATAAAAATTAATATAATAATCTTTCTTAATAATCCCAATAAAATAGTTCTTCTAATCTAACATCTATCTTGTCAAAATACTTATAACAATGACAGTTTCTTTTCATACTCATTTCTTAATGTACTTGTACAGATTTGGTTCATTATTCTACTTTAGATTAGATTATGCATTCATGCAAATTGTTGAATATTCTTTCATTGATCGTACTGTAGTTATAATCTTTGCATTGAAAAAGGCTGCAGAAATTAATTTGTAAAGATTGGAACTCTTTTAAGTACTGTTATCTAATATCTTCTACTTAGACTAACCCTGCTTTTAGGAGCATTTGTCTAAATAACTCATCTTCTAGCATGGGTGTATGTGTGTGTGTGCATAGCAATTCTTCATAGATCACACGTCGAAGACTACCACGTTCATTGATCCCCGCATTCCCACCGAGTCTCCTTACCTGCACCAGCACAAGCTGTTGCTTCCTGGTGCCAGGAGGCGCAGCCGCAGCGCTGGTGAAGAAGAGCTCGCTCATTCTAGAGGAGTAAGTCTCTGGCATTTCGTTCTTGGTGTTATGTCTTTTTGTGGTAGTTGTATTGTCCTCGTCATGCACATTTTGTGTTTTGTTTGTACTTCATTTTAGTGCAGCATGTCAAGTATGTAGTTTATTCATCGCCAGGAAAAATAAATCTCACTATTTTATATTACTGGAATTTTAATTTCAACAATAGGTTAACTTGTGTTTTGTAGTTTTTGTGTTCATGTTGTAGTTATGTCTCAATTCGCAATGTTGTTGTAGTGTTTGATTTTTTTTGTAAACTTCATAATGGATTTCATGTTTACATTCATTCTTTAAGAATTTATTATGTGTGCTCCATTTTCAAAAATATTTTTAACATTTACAATGACTTACAAATCAAAACATAATATTTCGACATTTGTTTCTATCATTTCGAGTCTTCTGCAAGTGAAACAACTTTTCATTATCAAACTTTAGTTTATTTATCGCAATTTTTGGTGAATATTAATTTACATTAGCATGATGCGCACATTTTCTGCACATAAAGAAATTTTTCAGAATCATCCTCTGTGTTAAATATTTTGCTTAATGTCAATATTCTTTTATTTATCTGTATAAAATATTTATTGGTTCCTGCATTTTGTGGCAATATTATCACTCACTATCTATTATTCATTTAATATAATAATGTCTGTATAAATGCTTTCTCTATAAATATTTAAACTTAAAATTAAACTTCAGGCTTTAAGGATAGGTTTCAGATAGCAGCAATGATTGTTACATACTGCAATGATTCTTAGTCTTCTGTTTTCATTCATTTGATGCATGAATTTTAACTTAAGAAAATATATGACTCTTTAGCTGTACGAAATTTTGAATTGATATGAAACTTGAATTCAATTGAATTCAATCACACCCAGCTTCACTCTAAAGAAAAGCTAGTATGTTAGAATGAATGGTCAAAAAATATTTAGGGAAAGTGTTGCAAGAAATATATTTGAGGATTTTTTGTCTTTTTAAATTAAAAGCTGTAATGGTCATGGAAGAATATATATTCTTGACCCTTTGTTTATGCTGATTTAAAGCAAAGATGTCCTTTAATAATTGCGGCCCTACAAAATTTAATTAAACCAATATTTCTTCTATATTTTTTAGTTCAAGATACATATTTAGGGTTTTATTTCTCAAAGTCATTTTTGCCTTATTGTGTATTCAGCAAATACTCAATGCATTAACATATCTTCCAAAATTTGTGATGTAAGTTCTGTTGTAACAAAATGAATTTTTGCTTTTCACACATAATTCTTGAGCCATGTGTTGGATGTTTTCACAAACTCTCCCTTTATCTTTGTTTACCATTATCTTCTTTTCATGCTCCACTGCTTGTGATAGTAGTTCGTATACTTGGAACTGTACTTAACTGCTTTCTCAGGCTTCACTATCTTCTAGACTTCCTGTTTAAGATAAAAGTAATGCATTCAGTTCACTTTACCTACAAAAGATTGGGAATTTCTTTGTTCTAAGTATAATTGAGTGGTTGAAAAGTCTTTGAACTTTGGGTAAATTTTGTACTAGAAAATCTGAATACAAGTTTTGTTTCTTCTCTTTATTTATATTTATTTCAGAATGTTTCACATGCAAGGAAATTACATCTATTGTATTTACTTGTTTGGTGATTGGAACAAAATGTATCTAAATTAAATTGACTCCAATTATTTTTTCTGTGACTTCATAGCAAAGACTATAATAAAAAATATATGCCTTGAGGCTTATTAAAGGCAATGAGTTGTAAGGAGTTAATTTACTGATCTTATAGATTTTTCATTTACTATGAATGACAATTGCATTTCATTCAAAACTCTGCAATGTTGGAAAGAACAAAATTTTAAAATATGAATGGGTGCATAGCCACTGAAATATAGCCTAAAATAAACACATTTTCCTCAGAATTTTGCAACTGTGTACAGCAATTCAATGTCAACAGATGTTTCATTTCAAGGGTGTAAAAAGTGAAAATAGTTCAAATAATACGAGGAATTAAATATTCTCAAATTCAGGAATTTCATCAACCCATATATTCCATTTAAGACTCGTGGACGCAGTCACGTTGGCCTAGTGCAGCAAGCCACCGTCAGATAGTGCTGCTATGATAGATGGATTACCCGGAATGTATACTCTAGCTAAGTGATTGTTGGGAAAGTCTTGATGCGACCCATATATCTGACATTTTAATTGGCAAAAATTAATATCGTCAAACGGCAATCGAACTCGTTTCTTTGGAATTTTAAGACGGACTTATCGTATGATGATCTGGTACTATTTACCGACAACCTGCGTATTCGGAAAAGTGGACTATTTTGTAATTAAAGAAAAAAAGCATCTTGTAAGCGAATATTACACTTCTCTGTATTAAAAGCGCTTTCACATACCACATTTTCTCTATACTTTACGAAAATTAAGTATTTGTGAGTTATAAAATGAAATTATTTTAGACCAGAGGAGCTTTTGGTCATTGTTCTCTAGGTGATGAATTTATTCAATTACGATCAGTTGGGATTATATATTGGGTTTCCTTGCAATCATGCACGTTTCCTTACGAATTGTGTTTGAGAACATTAAATAAATTAACTTCATAATGAGTGCAACTTTCAAGGAACGTGTAGTAAGTGTATAGACAATTTTGTGAGAGATAATTGATTTGTTAGTAACAATAGTTTAATAATCATGTATTCAATAGAATATTGTTATAATTTTACATTAACTATTACACATTCTTCGAAAAAGAGAGAGCTATGTTGTAGCAATACTAGTTATTAATTGTTTAATGTTCTGATTGGTAGTCTGGTTTTGGGATTGAGGGATGTATGATAATAATGATGAGGTGAAACAGAGGATGAATGAGTGGACAGGGAAAAGAAATTAGCGCGAACCCATTTTGTGTACCACAATTTCCGATGGCCGGAATGTAACCCCTGGTTCAGAGGTGTTTTTTTCCAATATGCCACACGTGCCCTTAAAGTACATTTGCATGCATACTAGCCATTGTAATCCCAATGTTTGTTTAAAATGGAGTCCCAGTTCCGCAAACCAAATTATCTGTATCCAAGGTAGTATTTCTTTCTACCCCCTGAATCGAGGACCTATGGCGCCGCATTCTTAGCCATTTATTGTGGAACAGATTCTGTATTTAGGGGTATGGAACATAGAACACCTGTCGCGTATTGTCCGCTTCAAATTCCAATTGGAATGATTTTCAATGCCCATTAACCATTTGGCTGTGGTCTCGGAACCTCAGATTGCAAGTCCAAGAGTACATACACAAAGAAAGGTCTCCACATGGTTAGAGACCCGAAGAAAGCTGCCATACGAGTGCCAAATCTTCTGAAAGACAATCTACCCTAGGATGCGGCCTCACTCTGATAGCCCAGAACGATCGCATGCTTCCGGTTACGGAGGCCTACGACTTCATAGATAATATCTGCAGGCGCCAACAACAACAAACGCACTCGAATACACATACATACGCAAGTATCACCAATCTCGAAACACACTCGCACACAAACACCCATTCACGCAACAAACACACACACAATCATACCTACTGACACAAGGCAAACACACACTCACACATGAAAACGTAGTCACAGACGTCATCAGACACACACACACACACACACACACACCGACAGGTGCCAACCCACTCATTGACAGGTGGTGTGAATACACACTACCAGGTGTCAACACTCACTCTCTGACAGGTGCCATCACATACTGTAGACGTCAACACATACTGGCGGGTGTCAACATTGTCCGGTACATTCACTGCGAGGTGTCGACAGCCTCACTAGCACCCCCGCATGGCGAAGGGAGGGCTTGTCGGGCTGACGGGCGCGGCGCTTGCGCGCGTGCTTGTTAAAGGCGCCGGTGCCGCCGCCGCGGCCGCCCATCACGTGCGGGTGCGGCCCCGCCGCCGCGCTGGGGCTGGCGCCCGTGCCGCGCGTGCTCGCGCCGCCCGACATCCCCACGGCCTACAACGAGAAGGTGGTGGCGTTCCTGCGCCAGCCCAACATCATGGACATCCTCAAGGAGCGGCACGCCGCCGTGGGCACGTCGCAGGCGCTGCGCGACAAGGTGCACGCCGTGCGCGTCGACGGCACGCTGGCCCTCGACCGCCTCAGCGACGACCTCGACCTCACCATCCTGCTCAGGTGGGTGGACTCAACGAAGTGGTTTGTAATGGATTCATTCTTCGTATAAATGAAAAATGTTGCTACAAAGAGTTCTTCTTTACTGAACAATGAAGGCTGAAAAGTTATTTATTATCTTCTTCTTCTTCTTCTTCTTCTTCTTCTTCTCCTTCTTCTACTTCTTCTCCTTCTTCTTCTTCTTCTTCTTCTTCTTCTTCATCTTCTCCTTCTTCTTCATCTTCTCCTTCTTCTTCTTCTTCTTCTTCTCCTCCTTCTTCTTCGTCGTCTTCTTCCCGTTTAAAGTAAACTGTGCCGTACGGGTGCCGCAAAGAAGTCACATCCCTATAAAACCACTGAGTAATTGAAAAAGTAAACAAAGCACTGGAGCGGCCTGAATCAGAATGTTTGCCGCCTCAGAATCACCCCAAGACTATGTACTCGTACTTGAATTCGTGCAAAGAAGTAATGTTCGCAACTCCTATGAAAGAGTATTTGGCGTACTCATTTCAAAATGCCGGACTCCAGTGCTAACGTCGCCGCGTCCGTCAACATTTCCTTCGAATGCCAAAGTCTCACTTTCTGTACTAGTTACGTAAATTACTATTTCTTAATTTAATGTCAGCGGATTCTGGATTAATATCCTAAAGGACCACAAGCATGTCTTAGCTATGGGACCCTCCAATAATTTTGAAATATTGATAATAATGAACATGATACTACTCCCCGATGAGTCACACGTTATTTTTTCTGTTTTTGACGTTAAATAAACAAAAATAAAGAAATGTAATCCAAATGAATGAAACAATTTCAGTATGTTTAATAATTTTTAAATGAATTAAGTAAATTTTACTGCCTATCTGAATTAGATAAATTGATTATTTGTTATAACAATAATAAAATAGTTTATATTTATGTAAGTATTTGTAAAGTAATTTTCAATTTTCTCTAAAAAGTGCTGGAGGTCCTTAACTATGTGCTTTGTCTTCTGATGGTTAATTCACCCATTACAAAGTGACAAGAGCCTAAAATTGGTTGATTATAATTTGCAGATTAAAGCATGATGCTTGAAAAACAAGTTTTACGCTTTAGGCATGTCCATGTTTATTTTTCTCTATGTACTGTATTGAAAACTCATTATGAACCTTTACAAATTCTTTCTCACGTCACCTTTATTTTATGTAAATTAAACAGGAAACTTTCCGTAGCAATGTTTTGTGTGTATTTTTCAGATTTGTGGTTATGATAATTTGTGTTTATTTCATTGTACATTGCTTATTATAATCAGCCCATAATTTTGAGTATAATGTTGCAACAATCTCTTCCTAAATTATACTTGTCGCTTACTTCGCTAGAAGGCTTGATGTCAGCTGTGAAGAAATAGAGAAAACAAATATCGATATGAACTATCGAGAGAGGTAAAGGAAGTGTATTTATTAAGAAATATGGGACGTGATATGGAGTTAAGAAATTTAGCAGATCAAATGGTTATCTCCTGGTGCTATTTCACAGTTTATGAAAATATATGCGTTAGACACCTGCCGAGTTGCTACACTCCTCCGTTCATGCGTTTCAATTCAAGGAATGGTGAAACGGCAATACGCATGCGTAATCTGAGAATCCGTTAAAGAACACGTGTGACTTTTGTATTCATTTATTTATCAAATCAGTATTTCGTGTGTAATGTTTCGGAAGAATAGCAAACAAATTAACGATCCGCTATGACTGGTAGTTTCTGCCTTCCCCAAAATACATATTTTGCTGTGAGACGTGCTGCGAGATATCTGATATTCATGGCTTCGTGCTAGCTCGAGCAGGCGCCCACTCGTGATAAGATGACTGACTGTCAGTATCACTTCCTACAGCTTTGCAGATACCACGAAGACTGACGCTGTGGGTTAAGGGAAGTCCCTGAAAGGCCAGGAACGGAAACTTTTCCGCGAGGGGGGTTGCGGGAGGCGGTGGACGTGATGCAACGGAGCGGAGGAAGTCGTCGTCCTCGGGTCGCGCTGCCCCGCGCCGCGCCGCGCCGCCCATTGACGAGGGAAAGGAAGCTCCTTGCCCTGGGACGGCGATATTGTCGGGTGCGAGCGTTGGGACGTGGGTGGGGCGGCGTTGCGCGGCGTTCCCCATTCTTCCACGCAAGTGTCGGGTGTCTGGGGCCGCGCGGGGCCGTTTTTTCGGCGTCGGCCGGGCCGGGCCGGGCCGGGCCGGGCCGGGCCGCGCCACACCGCACCTCCCGAGGCTTTCGGCGAAGGCCCTAGGTGCGCGGGGCTCATTGTGGTGATGCACAATGGGCCGAAACATTTGGTATACAAAAATTAAATACGAGAGCCACGTCGCCGGCAACTACTGCTGCAAAGCGTGCAGTACTGCCCGCGACAAGAAGGGCAAGAGCATAGATGCACGGTAATACCTTAAGTGACCAAACTTTTATGTAAGGGTAATCGTTATATTACGAGGTGGAGCTATTAATTAGCGAGATGAAATCAATTCCAGCTGATGCGGTATACATTCAGTGATCCGAAAGTGATAGGAAAATTGTGTTTCATCATGACACTTTATTGAATGGGAATGCTGCAAAAAATTGGGCTCAAGGAAGTATTTTATAATGGCTTCATTCCTCGTATAAATGAAAAATATTGCTACAAAGAGTTCATCTTTACTGAACAATGATAGCTGAAAAGTGTATTAATTATCTTCTTCTTCGTCTTCTTCCCGTTTAAGCCACCGAGAGACTTCATTTGGATCTCCTTCACGTCCCTGTTACTATTCAATTAATGTCTTCGTTCTCCCGTCGGATTTTCGAGCTAGTTATATTTTTTCAGTTAAACTTCAATATTTTAAAATCGCAGCAAAATGTCTTTGGTATTGTTTCGACCCACTGTAACACGAGGTCATCGGCCTCTCCGACTCCACCTCACCTCCACCCCTCTCCGGCGCACGCGCGACCTCGCTTAGCGCCCTGACGAATTTCCCTTTGGGGGTGGCGTCAGCGCCTCTCGCCCTCGCGCGCGCCCGCGCAGGGCGGAGCTACTGCGTCGCGGAAATTACCGCACAACGACTGCTTCAGGATTTATTGCATTGACGCAGTTCGGCGCCCGAGTTTGTCTTCTTCCGGTGCCGCCTGCTGTGCGGGGTCTATGGTTGAATTTTTTATTTATTTTTTTTTTTTATTTGTTGACGACTAAAACCCAAACTCGAGGATAAAGAAGAGTCTTCCGTTGAATGTTCATTTCTCGTCACATGATCATGCTTTGGCCCATCTAAATATATCATTTCATAACATAAATGTATTTTATTTTTTGTGAATAAAAGTGTAATAGGAATTCTGTTGAAGTGAAAATACAACATGATAATAGCGGGCGATTGCACCTCGTATTGTGAAAATGTTTGCTTCTTTCCGTAAGAAATACATGTGCAATGATATTTTTCTTGAATATATCATCATTAAAGGATTTAATTATAAGAAAACCCCTACAAGTTATTAAGGTGGCAACGATAGGATAATAAAATAATTCGATTCACATAAAAAATTTAAATTGCTTGGGAAAAACTGAAGATTTGTAAATGCAGTTCGTTTTGTCTATTTTTTCTAATTTTAATTTACTTATTCGGTAATATATCATTCAATATTCAATAGGCGCAAAGTTATAAAGATCGAAGTTACAAAACCGCGGAAGTGTTGCATAAAACGTGATGTGCATTAAAACTAGTGTACTAAGGAAACACTCGCAAGGGCTGGTAATCCCTTTTCATGCCTACAAGGTGTGGGATGAAAGCAAGAGCATTGCTTGGAGACTCAGTAATGTTTGTCAGTACTTGAAGAGTACGAAATGATTAGTGAAACTTGTCATTCTTTCAGAGTTTTTCGTTGACTTCGGACATTTTGATTAATGTTTTTATGTACCTTCAGCATAGTATTGCGATTATTCTTCAAATACCATTTCTCAACGTAGTTTACCGAGGCGTCTTAGTATGTTACCAAGTTCTTGGCATTGCTATCATGAAATCCAGGGCTTAAAGAAACTAGAGATCATTTCGTCCATTTTTTTCGTTCATTTCTCATTGGGGCGTATGTTTACGTCCAAATAAAACATGGACTGTCATTCTTGCAATCCGCAATAGTTGACTGCTTCATATTACGAATGTCGTTAAAACTCGCTTGTATTTTACGCGTCCACCAAGGAAGAAGTTATTGAATACCAGTAGGCTACGAGTTTGTGCGATGTAAGAGTAGAAATATGAACAGTTACTCAAGGGGTGTTATCTGTTCGTTTGTTTGTTAGTTCAACCGTGTAAATGTCTTAAATCCTCTTTCAAACCAGAAATCCGACCTTTGATCGGTTTGAGTCGCGAAACAGGTGAAAAGAATGTACACTTTCCATGCCCATTGTAAAAGAACAGTTAGTTGATATGAGCACATCCCTATCTTGGCTAATGTCCTTTCACTTAGCATTTATTTAGACAATTCTTTGTAACCAATGCATTTCGTAAAATCACGTTAAAGGAAAGTAAGTAGGTCGTTTTCAACCTCAGTCGTGGCCCGAAGGGAGTTCATTTCGAGTTATTTTTTCGAGTTAAAATTTACGTATTTCTGTTGAAAATACTATAAAAGTCCTATCAATAAATTCAGTCCGTTTTCTCAAATTCATTTTACTATGATTGGCATGCTAACTTGATACGATATATTTGAACTTTAAAAAACGCTTAAAATGTTATCTCTAACTCGTCAAAAGTACGCCCGTTGAAATCGTTCAGGACAATATTGCTAACCGTCAGAAAATCCAACTTTTAAACCTTTGCAAGATCTTATATCACTTGCATGTATCTACTATGTAGAAATGAATGTACTATTTTTTAAAACTTTATCAATGTATGTGTGTATATGTTCTACAAACACTTGGGAACGACTGGAATAATTGCACCCAAATTTTGCACGAAGAGTTTTAAGAATCTGAAAAACAGAGAGTGCTCGCGATTTGAAATGTTTCTCCAAAATGTAGTTCAGAGCAATCCGAAATGCATCTATGCGGGGATGGTGAGCCGGAAGTGCGCAGAGCGGACGAAACGGTGAACATTCCAAACACGCCAGATAATCAGCCAGCCTAATCTGTATTATTAATTTCAAATGCGCACAGGAATTGAAAGAGAACTCGACACGCTCTGGCCCTTTGAGAGTGTCTTAGGTTTCGTTCGATATTCAAAAAAATACAAAACGTCTACATCTCTAATTTTTAATGCACACAGAAATTCAAAGAAAACCATGTAGCCTCCGGCCATGTGAGAGATGCCTTTGGTATTCTTAAATACCCAGAAACTAGGGGTAAATTAAAAAACTATGACACAGTTTCGATTCTCACTGAAAAAATGAAATATTTATAACTAATTGTGTTATTTCGCGTATACTCTTACTACGTGTACCGACTTAATTCTAGTATTCAGTGTGTCATTCCTAACAACGTCGTGCGTCACGTGAGTAAGGATCCAAGGAAGAGGCCGCATTCCATTAAATATTTGCGATTAATGTGTTGCATTATAAAGCCGCAACTTATATGTACCTGGTATGTAGAAAGAACGATTATCTCTCTCTCTCTCTCTCTCTCTCTCTCTCTCTCTATATATATATATATATATATATATATATATATATATATATATATATACATACATACATACATACACACACACATACCGAACAATATGTTATTCTAGTATTCGTGAGGATTGTTTTATTTCAAATGTTTAACTTATTGCGGTGTTATACGAGAATTTTTGTTATTGTTCTTAAGCAGTGTGCGTCTGATCTTTTGGGAAATCATTTGTGGTTGTGTTCCCTTGACCGTGAGCTTGTGAGCCTTGACCGGGAACTCATCCTAGTACGGATGGCGGGTATGTAGTAAATAAGTATGCAACTTTGTTGTGGGTGTGAATGAATTAGCGAAAGCAAAAATTCTATAAATTTTTGAATGCTTCCCAAACCGTTATTAAAATAAACGATAGTAGTCAATCTTAGGGTGGCGACTAACTACAATAGCGGCTTCTACAGTAGATTAAATTAGTTTATTTAAGTTCCGCCCCTTTTTTTGCCGCACGAGTCAAAGAGTTCGTGTAATCTGCGTGTGCCAATAAGTGACCGCGTCGCCCGGGCTACTGGAGAGGGGGGAAACAAAGGCGCGGAGGGGTTGTTATCGCCGTCAGCGTGTGCCGTTAGCCGCTGCGCTGGAGCCGCAGGGGGGTCGGGCGCTCCGCTAGGGCTCGAGAGTCCTGTGCGGTGGAGAGGATCCACCCCGCGTGCACTTTGCTCCCGGGAAGAAACGAAACCAGCCCTCAACAGCAAGGCAGGAGGTGGATCCGGTCGTCACGGGACGACTAAGCAAAATAAGCAAAATAATACTTTTTAAATATTTTAGAGAGAAAAAACTGTATAATTAGTCTCTCTCTCTCTCTCTCTCTCTCTCTCTCTCTCTCTCTCTCTATATATATATATATATATATATATATATATATATATATATATATATATAAAAAAAATAATATTTAGAATCCTATATACACTATAAAAATAATATACAACATAATAACATGTTTATCATTTAACAAAAATCTACGGTGGCACCCTCCAAAACGATCGGCTGGATTCTCCCCCGAGTCCCTCAGGCTTTACTTACAATTATTTATGACTCTCATGGTCCAGTCGTTGCTGAGAAGGCATTTTTAATTTGTAAGTGCTTACCGTGTAAGTTCTTCAGCGTCCTTGAAAAGGGATCATGTACGCTCTTTCGTGGGGCGTTTTATCGAGACAAGGGAAGCCTGTAGAAAATAAACGAACTTGCTCGTGACCATACTGTTCGAGAAATATCCGCTCAATGCAGGTTCTTAATTCTCAATGGTCATCGGCGAAATCGAATCGGTAGATCTCTAATAAGTATGATTATGTAAGAAATTATCCGATATCCTGCATAGCTGCCCTTCTCGTTTCTTAGTCATTTCAGAATATCCCTTTACCACCACTACCTCTCCTCCATACTCCAGCGAAGGAAGCCTAACGCACGTTGAACCTCCAAACTAAAGCAATCATTCGTTGAGATATTAAAGAGTTCTTGAGGAAAAACGAGAAGAAAATATCACAATTCGTAGTTTCAGAACATTTCTACGTAGTTGGTAATATTCATCAGGCAGAACATCCCGCATACAATAGTGCGACCCGCTCCCCTTCGCACAGAAAGGTACTCCGTAGGCTCTGACATTCGCGAACTTGGCGATGACTTCGCACAAATATCACACCTCATCACTGATGGATGCTAATGGTTTGGCTCAGAAAAAGGTACAAATAAATAAACTGAGGACTCTTGAAAGGTATGAAGTTGAAAGCTACTAACACTTTCTAATTATCAAGAATATATATTTTAAGTATTTTCAGAGAGTCTTGTACACGCTTTGAATATCATTCAAGTATTTGTTGTAGCTATCAGAAAGAATCGATTGAAAACTCTACTTTTTTTTTTAGATATTAGAGGTATTCATTTTACAAACCTATCAGAATTTTAAAACATTTTGTATTATTATTATTATCATTATTATTATTATTATTATTATTATTTTAATTATTATTGTCATTATTATTACCCGAAAGCAACAATAGTTTCTTTATATATTTGGAAAGACGTTCAACATAAAGCAACATCCGAAAGAACATTATATGCAAGAGTTTATTTAATAAAGAGAGGGAGAACTTGTCTGTATAAATGCCCGGGTTTTTACAATTTATATAAGAAACTATCGAGACAAAACACTAAGTATGCTTCTGCTGGGTATGTAGTAATAGGAGACGACTCTTGTGGGGACAAGTAAGTTTTGTAGGAACAGATGGGGAAATGACGGGGACACGTGGGGCTTGAGTTATATTTATTGACTAGTATTCTACAAAGCGAGACATTTTGGAATCATGTATCACATTTTTAGAGATTGGCTCATCGATCTATACCGTAGCTTAGATGTGCGAACAGTCGATCTCTGAGTAAAATTAAATGAATGGAGACCAAATAATATTCCACTATAACATTGAAGTTACCCTTTGATTTCTGTGAAATTTAATCTTAGCACTTGGTAATTTAAGAATGTTATATTTATTCGGTTCTTACACGCGTATAACACTATAACTCACAATTCAGGGGGTCTGGTCGTTCGAAGTAACAGAAGATTAACAGTGGAGCTGTTTTCATTTTCACAATGATTTTCGAAGTTTGGAATATTCACACAGGTCCAGCTATTATTATTATTATTATTATTATTATTATTATTATTATTATTATTATTATTATTATTTAGAGAAAAATGTGACATTGTAAACCGCAATGAATTGCAGTGTGGAATATTACAACAGGTTTTTAGTACTCTCCGGTGCTCCTTAGCGTGCACTTTGATATAATACAATTCTACGGGCTTTAGAGCATTCAGAAATGCATGTTCTAGAGATCGCGTAGAGGAATTGTTTTCAATCTTTAGAATTTCTTTTTTATATGCGATAAATTACAGTTTTCGCATACAATTTGTTGTTATCACTCTCTGCTCGTGAAATATTTTTTATAATATTTACTTAACATAATTTGTGGCGATGGCGTTTGAAAACGCCTGTGTACCGCACATGCACCCTTTGTGTCGCGATCTTCGCCCCTGCGACCGCCGCCGCCGACAAAAGGCGAGCGAGGCGCCGCGGCTCGCCTCGCCGCGCGGGTGCCGTTATGCCGCCAGGTACCTCCTCCCGCCCGCCGCCCGCGCTCATCTGCTGCGCGGGCGCCGCGAATCCAGCGGCGCGGGGCGGCGGCGATCGCCAACTCGTCCGGTCCACTAGTTTTCGGGGGCGGCCGGCCAAGGGGAAACGGCCAAGGCGGGGCACGGGGGAGGGAAGAATAAAAAGGGAGAAAGACGTTACACGGCCGGCCGGACCTCTCAGCCCTCAGTCGGCCGCCGCTGCCGAACATGCCCTCCCCCCAGCCCTGCTGGAAGGGAACAATATCGGCATTGGGGGCCCCGTCCTCGGACCGTGCGGGGCCGCCGCGGGGGAGAGGGAAGGGCAAGCCAAAGGAAGCAAGGCGCCGAAAATGCTCGGTGGATTGATAGGTTTACAAATTTGGGCTATGGAATCAAAAATTGCTCAGTAGCTGGGTACCTCTAACAATTTCATTATAATTTTTGTCGTCAGTTTAAGCCTGAGCGTTGGTCCCTTTTCAAATGTATTTTCGTACCATTTGACGATTTTCATATCATATATCATCGGTATCTCAATCTTTTCTAGTGAATATTCTCCTTCTTCCTTCAATGCTTCGGCTCACCGCCGTCATATACCTTCCGAAAGGCCGCCGAATGTCTCTAGGAGAGATGTGTACTGACCAGAGTTGTACCGTACACTATAATTTTACGTACACACATGTTTTCTACTTGTAGTCTACATGACTTTTTACCTGTAGACAATGTAATCTTAGTAGACATTTTTCACATCAAATAACCCCAAAAAGTTTATAATAAATAGTAATAGTAAAAGCGTGTTGAAATATAATATTAAACAAAAATATATTCAGTAACTAAAAACCCACCACTCCTGATGAAATGACAACCTCCGTAACGAACGCCGTGTGCCGTGGCGAACAGTGAGTGCTGTGAAGTGAAGTGCGAATGAATGGGAAGAATGAATGGTTATGTATATAATGAAAATAGTATGAATGATGTGTGAACGTAGAAAAAATATATAATAATTTACCAATACATACAAACAATCTACGTAGAATATATAAAATAGTATTAAAAAAAAGATTTTAGTGTAAGTTAGTAATGCCAAAGTGCAAATAAGATAACTTTAGGTCCAGATTGTAAGTTAGTTGTAAGAAAAAGCCCCGCCTGTAGCTGCTTAAGCCGCAAGGCAGCAGCAAAATATAAAAAACCTATAGATAATAAATTCCCCTTCTTCACAGGGTTACTGTGGAGGGGACAAAGTAAAAAAAAACCCTCCGTAACGCCTTAAAAAAATGATAGGAACTTTTTCAACTTGCACGTCAGATCTCTCTGCATTCGATTCTTTGCCTCCAAGTGTAGTGTCACCAACCCGGTGCGCAGAAATATTGTGCAGATCCCTGATCATGTCGCCAATCTTTTCGCCCCCGCAAGAGAAGCGGACCCGACAAATACTTCACAGGGGAGGAAGGAAATTCCAATCATGACTCTCACCGCCCCATAAATATTTTTGAAGCAAAACAATATTAACTTAAAATTTAAAAAATGTTTATTGAATTTAGTAGTACTCTTTTGGATGTGGTTACGAAGTTTACTTTGGACAAATTGAGTATAATTATAAATGAATGTTGGCTCTGGGGGCGGTGGTTGGCCCTCATAGATTCATCCCTGCCGCACAAAAGAGATAGATTACCGTTGTCTACATGCATTACCTTTGTCTACGCAACCTACGCGTTGTTTACTTGTAGACGTAGACTCTGGTTCTTTCCGCGTCGTAGCACATCACTGGTACCGACATGGCGCTAGCGGCGGCGGCGGCGGCGGCGGCGGCAGGAGAGAGCGGTCGCCGCGCGAGGGGCAGTGCAGGGGAGGGCGAGGCGGACCGGGGGCGGGGCGGCCGCCGCCATAAACGCCGGCCCGTGCCATTGCCGGGGCACGTGCGGCCCTAAATCAGTGGCCGACCCTCGGACGACACCTAGGGATCGCAATAAAGGGGCGCGTGGGCGGGGAGGGCGGTGGGCGCGGCGCGAGGAGCCCCGCCGCGCGGAAAATGAGGGCGCCCTCGCCCACGTCCGCGCCCGCGCATCCACACGGTCTGTTGCGCGCAGGGGAATTTAGAGGCGGAGCGGAAGTCATTGGGTATATGTAGAGCTCGATTCGAATACACTTGGATGGCTCTGTACACGTAGGGTTGGAAAATGTAGTTTCGTTTTTATGCGTTTCCGTCGTGAAAAACCTGAAACAGAATGTAGGAGCTAGCGTCGTCTATCTTCCTCGTCTGTAGTTCGTCGATAGGGCAAGACAAATTTTTAAGAAGTTCTGCGTATTGCCATAAAATGAAATAAAATACTATTTGGTATTAAAGCGAGAGTAATCTGGACATATACTCAACACTAAAGTAATACTGAAATATTTAGAATTTGTAATAAAGGTAGTGAGTGAACGTGAATCATGCAGTGAAGAGTTCCAACAAAACGTACAAAATATGGAGGAGCGGGTGTCTAATTCATTATGGTACTGTGTTTAGTGTCCATTCGTGGCAGAGATAATGAATAATTTTGAAGACGTAACGAAACGTAAGGGAAGGGAAACCAGTAGGAAATCTATGAAAAACCATTCTGTGAAACATTTTTCCTTTCTTCCCATCTTCAAATTACATACAGATTAACGGGTACTTGGAAGACTCTCTTTGCTGTGCTACTCAACAGCAGACGCAACGTGTCATTTATCTCAACATGCTGATATGAAAGGTGCTGGTGACTGCGGCGAGAACCAGTTGCACTTGAGTGCTAGCTAGCGTACGGCGTGTTTTTTCGCATTGTGGTTTGAAAGCCAAATGAAAAACACCTAGTATCCCATATAATAGACCCAATCATATTTCATTGTGCATCAATTCATCACACTACAGCCAAGTAAAACAATAAGCGATGTCTTAATTCTTTGACACTACGTCGTCAGCATCCCTATATAGATATGATTAGAAGCAGACGTAGCTTATCAGCTCTCTCCGATTTTATTAAGCTTACCTTGTAAGGCAGGTCGTTGCGGTCGCTCGTCCGTTCGTCTCGCTTCCTCCCGCCCCGCCCCGCCTCGCCCCGCGCCGCCTCGCTCCGTCCTCTCCC
>BOPP01000130.1:3284553-3303585 GCA_017312745.1 Gryllus bimaculatus
GCCCTCCCGGCGGCAGCACGGCGCGGCGCCCGGCACCGTTTCCTGCCCGCGCACGCGCATTACATATGCGCGCGATCTTTGCCGCCGCCGCCTCATTGTATTCGGATGTCGCCCGCTGCCCCGCGCATACGCTGATGAGCCCTGCCCGCGATGGCGCTCGCCCCGCCGCCGCCTCGTAATGGGTCTCCCCCTCCTCTTCCCCCCTCCCTTCTCCTCCCCTCCGCCGCACGACTCTGGCTAAATAAACACGCGGGAGGCAGCCGACGAAACTCGCTGCTTACGCACGGGCATCGATTCAAAAGTCAGCCGTCAGTTTTACAAAACGCTTCGCACTTGATTACATAAAGAATTGATAATGATTGTCATTAGTAACATACCCATGTCTGAACGCAAGGGGGTGGAAAGGTTACGCTTTTGTCTATCTTTTCCTGGGCACGTGATCGCAGTGGTGATTTGTTGCTGCCTTCCTCTGTACGAAGAATGGCGATGATCACGAAAAGTGAGTGATGATGAACATTAATGATTTCGTGTAGAATTATCAGTAGGTGTGCAGATGCGCCACGTTGTGGTTTCAAAAAAGGGCTGTTGAAAACACTGGCTTGGCTAACGCGGAACTCCAACTCACTGCATGATCGTGTTCTTGGATACTGCTCTAAACCCCTGTGACATCTCGGCTGGTACATAAAACATTATGGAACAATAAAATGTTTCATGCTCTGGAATGTTTCTTTTCTTCCAATATTCAGAAAAGATTCTAGATGTCTGGATTTGAAGACTCAAGGTAGCCATTTACGAGCATGCTCGGCTGGCCTGGTCTGCGTAGCTTGTAAATAGTATGTCGCCTCTGCTACCTGCTTCATTTCGGGAAGATTGCAAATTGTGACTGATCAACAGACGTGTATGGCCACATTTAGATAGAAATTTTGTCGACTTGATACGTTGCGTCCATATTTTCGATTTTATGGCGCAATAGTAAACTACGTTTTTATAGTCAATTTACCTGCGGCGATGTCTTATGTTGTCAGTGAGCTCTTACTTTTAGAAGCTTTTAAGATCAGAATTGGGTTTTAAAAATTAGTGTGCTATTATTAGCACTTTTCCCTGAATAGTAGTATAGTTCCAATATTTTGTTTATATGATGAAGTGTTTATTTGTTATCCGATACGTTTAGTGTTTATAACTCAAACCATTGCAAATAAATGCCAAGGAAAAATAATAAACCTCGAGCGCAGGAAAAAGATGGAGTGTGACGCACCCATTCCAGTGTTACACTTCATAATGAAACTCACCAAAGACCTTATTTCCGCGTTTCCTTTCGACTGGAGATTTGCGGAGTTTTAGCGAACGCTCGCGAACGCAAACGCATGCGCCGAGCTCCTCTGCCGCCTCAGGTGCCGTTGTGCGCATGCGCGTGTTAGCTAGAACTCCGGAATCGTAAAATGGTAGCGTGTACATCACTACTAAGGGAAGTAGGTAATTGAGGATGAACCACGAAATTGGTTCTTGGGACGCTATGTTCACACAAGTGAAAGTGACTTTGTGATTGTCATAGCATTTGAGAAATCTGAGGAATCTGAATCTATTTGTTATCAATAGTGGTCAAGCAATATTGGTAACTTACTCGGCACAATCCTTGAATCAGAAGAAATTGCAGTAGTAAGATGACAAGCACTTATAGGAAGTTACAACCGCAGTCTCAGAAACTAAAGTGAGAGCACATGTAGGATAACATACTTTTTTAATAGAAAGTAGCCGTGTGCAATTTTTAAATACTCTCTCTTGTTCCTAATGTTTAAATACTCCATAAGATATTGTATAAGAAATTTAAAATATACATTATAAATTTCGTTATTCGCCTTGAAACATTTCTACATCAAGGAGGAGGGCTTGTCCCCCAAATCCGCCCCTCCCTCTTTTTTTGTGGATTCTCCCGTTTACCTAGATACGCTCCTGAGTGTCTGTGTGTCTCTAGCCTATATCTAAAGATGGTAGATTTTAGTAATTGCTAACAATGTGAAATGTTGCCATACGATGAAAAAAAAATAGTAACTGAATGTTTGATGGTCGGTGCAGTATATTTCTCAAGGTTTTCAATCTGTGATGAAATGCGAAATCACGTACATAGTGCGAAATGGTTGTTAATCTGCGAAATAATTGCTAACTTGCATTTTATGGTTTCCTTCGTGTTCGCACACAATCTAAGATTATGACATCAACAACAACACATTGTATGTTTGAAAACATTTCATTAGTGGATGGCCGTGGTTATTAAGTTGTAATTAAGATTTAACGGACGAAACAAAGTTAAAAATAATAAGACCAATTTTAAAAAAGAGGTTTTGAAAGCCTGAACACTTAGGGTCATCTCAAGGGGTCTCTGCTTCTCAGTTCGTTGTACGCAGGTCACAGGGACGGAAGGTCCTATGGCACACGCGTTACTTCTTATATTTGTTGAAGTTCACAAATGACGAAATATTAAATTAGTTTCCTGAATTTTAATGTGAGAATCTAAAAAGTATCAACATTATTTTTATCTCAAAGAGTCCTTTCTTAATAATAATTTTCTCAGAAAATGTTACAAAATGCTAAATTTTAATTTTTTAAAATACTATGAACTTATTTTCAAAATGAGTCTTTTAAAATTTTTAAAGTGCTAAATTTTTCTACAAGCTTTACCTATACCGTTTTCAAGCAAGGCTTCGTTGTGCAATTGTTTGTGAGAATAAGGTTTTGGGAGCTTGTTGACCTTTTGAGACAAGTGGCGCAGAAATGTATATTTTTCATTCTTGCACCCATTGATTTCTGCCCTACCGAGCCGCACAATCCCAATTCCCCGACCCGCCCACGCGTGTGTAAAATGATGCGGAGCCTCTTCCTTCGGAACTGCGCGGTTTCGTCGTGTGGCGAGGCGCCGGGGGGGGTGGCGGGGGCGTGCGCTGGCGCCCAGGGGCGACGGGGGGCGTGGGCGAAGGCGAGGGCCCCCCACGAACAACGCACCACCACTCATTAGAATTGACTCCCGAGGGGATGGGCGGAAGGGGGGGGGCGAGCTGCGCGACACCTGTTGTGACAGCGGATCCCCCCTCGGACCCCCGAGGCCCGTCCTTCTGCCTCTTGTCTCGCCTGTCCGCCCACGCGCCGCGCGCCCCGCGCCACCCACATGGCGCTCTCGCCCGATGAGGATGCGCAGAGGCATTCGGAAAAGCGGGGCGGCGAAAAGCGGGTGGTAATTTCGCGATTTAAAGGATGAATAATTGTTTAATTTTGTTTAAAGCTTGAAATTAAACGATGACCAAGATAGCGGTGGAATAGTCAAGTTAAACTCGTCAGACGGAACAGGACTAAATGCTTAAGCCATGCTGTATGCTGTAATGGTGAAACAAAGTTTAAAATGTACAACACATTAGATTCAATGGTTTTCAGTGGTTAAAAAGACACTGTTTTCATTTTAAGATAATTGTTTATAGGCATAATTGTCCGTTTATTTTAAACGAACACTCTTGTCATGTTAAAATAAGCAGAATTTTATAATAACAATGTATGGTTTACTTCGAGGGGACTTCTGTAATGTAATGCTCACTAAATTTATTCGCTAATTCTCTAGGTAGTGTTTATGGAACCTGTACTGAATTATAGCTACTGCAGTAGGATGAAGCTAAATTTTTCAACGATTAAAATAATACTTACAAACTCTGCATTCTCATATGAGGGTTCTCATATGCGGTACCATGTTGGCGAGCGGAGGTTCGTGTGGCACTTTCAATAGGAAGAGGTCTGTTACCAGCGAACCGAGTTTCTTGAGATCTATGTAATGAATGATTGTCAAATGCTAGCTGACTGGCCATTGATCCGAATTCTCCGAAATTGGATCACTGGGAACCCGCTTTTTGCTGAGTGCAAGTTGCTGAATGTTGTGTGGATAGTCGACGTTTCAGCTCTTGTGTGTTAACGTGAGAGTCCGTGTTTTAGGGAAGAGTTTGAACTAAAACTGCCGTAAGAAAATTATTTCGCAGCATTATTCTATTTCATATGATTTGAACTACGAAGCTGCGAAAGACATGGTGGATAATCCTCCCGTACACACCCTCTTCCACAATATAAAAATTGTAATTATAGAGGAATTTGTGGTTTATGGCAACTCTGGTTGCTATTATGATCGACTCTTCATTTCTTACAAAATGTATTTCTTGAAAACGAGGATTGGTTAAGGAGAAATGCATTAGTTGACGTTTATGATGACTGCAGCAACTGGCAGAGAGGTCGGGTCAATAACATTAGCAGAGCTCCCTGAACCCGGCATTGGGGTCAGGTGGAAGCTACGCCCCTCCTAATATAAAACCTCCATGCGACCTGCTTTGTTACCGCATTGTGAAGTGTCAAATAAAGTCTCCTTTGGAGCGTGTACACCTCTGTCGTGGAAACCACGGTATGCTGCCCTTCTGGCCCAATGGGCCGAAATTGACGAAAACGTATCAGAGCTTGCACGCATGCCCAGAGAGGTAGGAAAGAGACAGGAAGTGGGAAAGAAAGAGTGGAAAAAGACCTTAGATAACTATTCCTAAAACATGCTTTACGTTGTGGATAAGAAAATGAGATAATATATGATGAATATAAAATCGATAAAAGTTATTTGTGATAAGTTACTGAAATTTTCGGCTGTTTTTTTTCTTCTTTGTCTTTGCTTTTATTTTCCCCCCAGCTAAACCTATAATGGGAAACGACGGTTAAACCGTAAGAGAAAAATAGTACTCGTATCTTCATATTATTTCGTAAAAGGGACACCGTAAGAAGGCATAGAAGCTTTTGAAAATAACATCATTTTGTATGTAAAGCTATTGTTAAAAGGTGCATGCCGCTTCCCAACGAAATTAAGTAAACAGAAACCTAAAAAAATAATTAAAATATGTACTTTGCTCTGCTTTTATGAGTCCAACGTTTTTTCAAGTCTGTGTTTTCCGAGCGACAGTAGGCCGCCGCCATTGCCAGGTTCATCGGCCGCGCCGGGCGCCCGCATTCTGGGCTACTAAGCCAAACAGGCGAAACGGAGGTAACCATACTTGCCACGCGCTCTGAGGCCGCGGTGGCTGTTGGTCTCTTTGCCTTTTCAGTGCGGGTTGCGCCTTACGTTGCTGCATGTTTCGACAAAGCACCAAAATCACCTTCTATTCAGCCCATGGGATTGATAGTTGCTTCACAGTCTCTATTGGCAGTCACAGAGCGTGTCGCCTTCGCCGGTTTGTATTATCTCACAAAAGCGTGAGAATTACTCTCCTTTGTATTCTGTTGGAGCGGATCCATTTTTTCTTATCGAAATTGACTTTTTAATTTTTATTTGGTATAGGATTATTGCCTTATTTCTTCGTCTCCTGTTTTTTCGCTACATTTATTGAGACACTATGAAAGTAATGGATGTTGATTTCTTCGTCGGAATTTGAACCAAAGGTCCTCGTCATTGTATGTAATGGTTTTTTTAGTTCTAACGGAGGTGATTATTGCTGAGTCCACAAAAAGCCGAACCGTCCAAAAGAGAGGTATGCTGGAAAATTTCGTCACTATTGGGATGAAGTCATTGCTTGTGAACATAATTGTAAGACGTTAATGACGGTCACTATTAGAAATGACTTCACATGATTGGCGACACTGTTACAGTTGACATTTCATTAGTTTTTAGCTTTCGTCAATGAATGAGGAGAATCTAATGTATCATTTGAGTGAAATCTATCACAGATTTTTTCCTATTTTTAATTGATTGCTTACCTACCTTGGTGAGATAAAAGTAGATAACACGAATCAAACGCAGGAGCGACTTACTATGAATCAAACTATTTCGACTACCACGAATCCAATGCAGGCACAGTACAATACAATAGAACATCTCTCCGAAAGATGAATGGTTCGGGTTCGTGTTTTTTTGCTTTGAAGTTAGTAGTAATTTGACTGTATGACCGTTAAGTAGTCTTTATAACAATCTAATTGTCCTCATTCGTTGATTAAATTAATTAATGTATATTTGTTTCCGTGCGTGTCAACTACCATGGTCTTTAGTTACGGGAGGTAAGTTCTATTCCGGGAAGTAAGTGTATTCCTCCCCTTTCCGATCGTGCTATCTGACTACCAATTTTTTTTGAGAGGGTAATGCAAGTGTTGTGTGTGTGTGTGTGTGTGTGTGTGTGTGTGTGTGTGTGTGTGTGTTAGAGGGTAGAGCAAGCGAGGAAAATTAGCAAGAAAATATCGTGCGCGGTCTGTTGCCTATTTGTGAGGATACTTCTTTGACATTCGCCTGGTATTGGTCAGATAAATCATAGAAATCTATCGATCAGAGCAACGGGCCGCTAAAATCCTCTTCCGGATAGTGCAGCAGTTGAATTCGACCTAACAATGCAACTAGTGTCGAGCATCCGCTGCGGGGACTCGAACCCTAGGTCGTCCCGGTCAAAGACTGTAGTGGGAACTGTGGTTGAGTCATCTCAGCCGGTTTTCTTCATCGGCACTTCTGTACAGAATTTACGACTGCTGTCTGTTCCTACATGCACATAACATTAGCATGCATGGAAACGCATTCAGAAGTGGAATCTGATGACACGCCAATGACGTGCACTTGCGAACGGCGTTACGCTCTGGACTAGGAACAAAACGCGGTTCTGGAAGCGAGAGCATCTGGCCAGCTGGTCTGGTGGCCGCCCGTTTGGGACGGACCGGGTACGGCACGGCAGGGCACGGCACGGCACTTTACGACTCGACATGGCACGACACGACGCGGCACGGCACGGCACGGCACGGCATGGCACGGCATGGCACGGCATGGCACGGCATGGCACGGCATGGCACGGCATGGCATGACATGGCATGGCACGGCCGCTGCGCGATGGTCGACCGCGAACACGTCCGCGAAACGAGGCTCTGCCCGGCGGGCACGAGCCACGCGTGCCCTTGCCCTCCGCGCGAAAATGTCCCGCGAGACCGCCGCCGCCTCCGCCGCCTCCACCGCCGCGCCGCCAGCAGGTGGCGGCCTCGACCCCGCCTTGCGAAAGCGCCCGCTCCGCGCGCTCGGCCCGCCTCAGCGCGCAGCCAAAGAGTTTTTTCAGCTCCCAGAGCGGGCGTGGTCTCTGGGTATGCGTGTTCTCGCATACGCTTATTGTTAGGCGGTGCTTGTATGGTAACTTCATGTGGTTGTTTCCGTTCGTTTTTCTGTGTGGGTTCGTATACATATATCTGATTTCTTTAACAAATACCTGATTATCGGATACTAAGGAAATCATGGTATTAATAGTTATTGCTGCCAGTTCGTTAGACTTTCATGAAATTTTAATTAAAGGGCGGGTTGGAAAACTCAGGAAGTTAAATCTTTTGATTTTATTAGTTACTTCGTCCCGAATTACATGTTATAATATTTCATAACAGTCGCCGTACCTTTTACATAATAAAATATCTTCAGTGTTTTCACATTGCTCTCTGAAAATGTGATTCTGATGCAACACCATTTCACAGATGGGATCCACTGCTTGGGAATATAATAGTTCAAAATTGCGCAAGGTGTGTGAAGGAAGTTTAAGATCTAGCATACGAGGTGTGTGAGTGATTGCAATCGTAAATCTAATGAGGCAAACCTTCATCCTTGTGTAATATTCATAGCTATCTCGAGTCGTACCCAGCTCCTTGATTGCGAGCATCTGACTTACCTGTCGCGTTGTTTGTTCCTTCAGGGGCACAACGTAATTTAACAGAGGTACTTGCGGGCACTGCAGTTCTTCTGACCCAATGACATTGGCACAGGTTAACGTTAAGGAGGGCGATGTTTCTCTGTTCTCTTGAGATGTGAAGGACGAAAGATCGAATCTGCCTACAATGACCTTCAGGTTGCCTCGTGTTCTCGACGTATCGATGTTTATTTCTCTTCTAAACGTAAGAATAATTTCGACTTTGAAGTGTTAAGATGCCTCTAGGACTCAAGAAGTTTATTTCAAAATAAAGGAGACTATTAATTTATTGGAGTAAATTTAACATATCTCTCAATTTCTTTAGGTATAGCTGGCAGAAATTTTGATACTTTCAAATTTCTTATACGTTTAGAATCGTTTTAGTGGATACTGTATTTTAGGATAATAGGTCATTTTAATGGCTTGCTTTGAGAAATAATATATCTTCATGGAATAAACATATTGTATATTTTTTTATTTACTCATAAGACGTGCAGATTTGACGCCTGGAGGTGTTCCAGAGAGTACAATGCTATTGACGGACTGCAGTAAATTCTAAGATTCTTTTAAATGTTACACACATTTGTTCTTAATAATATCCCAATTTTCATATTGTCTGTGCACAAGAAAAGTGACACATCTCAAAATTCGTCAGTTTAGTTTATTTAAGAAACCCATTTTTTCAACTGCATATTTTTATAAATTAATATTATATTACGTTGTTTACAATGCAGTCGGTATGTATAGTAAGACATTTATTCTTCCGAATATATAATAACAAAACAATTAAAAAACAACAACAAACAAACAAAAAACACTGAGATTCAAACAGTTCCCTTGCAAAATAATAATTTTTGAAATAGACTGACGAAACATAGGAACGAATTCCAGCACGCGTAAGTTTTCCTTTACAAACTACTCTGCTGGTAAACACGCGACTAGAACAAATCCACGGGCACCCTTCCGACGAGCGGTGACTCGCCAGCAGGAGGGCCTGCGATAAGCGGCTTGGCGATAGCGAGAGCGAGAGCGTGCGGCGCGACACGACACGGCGCGGCCCAGGGCGGCCCGCGTGGAAGGGACCCTCCGCCCAGTGGGTCTCGCCCCTGACCGGCGCCAAAATCCCATAAATCCGCGTCCGCGAAACGAGTCTTCGCCGAGGCCGCCGCAGCCGCCGCTCCGCCTCCGCATACGGCGCTTCAGGGAAAGCAGTGACGGCTACGCTGTGGTCCAGTCTGGGAAAAACGTGGCCAAAAAGATCGTCGTTGCTTGGTGTAACCCGTCAACAATGACAGGTAGAACCTCTTCCATTAATAAATATTGAAAAACACATTATTCATATTTCTTAAAAGCAAAATGCACTGCAGATATTTTTTCTTACGTTGTAAGATTACCTCCAATATTATAATTTCCTCCATTAATTTGATCTTAGAAACATTCTCGTTTAATTAAAATAAGAAAACTTTTATTTTCTGTAGAAGGCTGCGGGAAGTTGACCATGGACAACGTAGAGTCCCTCTAAATGCAAGCTCACGTGATACAAAATTGGTCATCTGATTTGTTGATTGTGAGAACTAAGACGTTTATTACACCTTTTAATGATGTATTGCACCATTGTGACCGCAGTTGTGAAACGTATTGTCGAAACAATCTTCCTTCTTTCAAAGCATTCTTACTCCAATTTCCCCTCCCCTTACTTCAAATCACTCCAACTCACTAACCGTGCGCTGCGGAAACTACCACTATGAACCGCCAGATGTGTGCACTTCTCCCGCATGCCACATTAAACGTTTACCTTTTTTGACGATAAAAATAAAATTTTATTGATCGTTTTCGTGTTTTTTCCCCCTTAATTCCTGGCGGATGCCGGTGTGTCAGTTTCAACAACAACCGTGTCCTGCGAGAAATCTTCCGTTCCTTATGATCTTCATCTAGATCTATTAAGAATATTTGCAGTTACTGTGAAATATGAATCCCAAAATTGGATGAATTAGTGAACGTCGTAGAAGTTCCCCCATTTTAGCGGATGCTAAAATCTTCTATGCCGTAATGAAGAAAAAAAGAGAAAAAACAACAACAACACCAAAACACTAAACGATTGTGTGGAATATGGACTGAACATTTTTTCAATGTATTTGAATTTCAAATAGAAAATGTTAAGAAAAAAAATTGGCCGCGTTTCGAGACTCCAAGCACTGTGTGGCGACACTAGCGGCCGGGGGGAAGGGACGATGACTGCGGAAAGTTGGACGAGTGCTTTTGCCGATATCTCTGTCGTGGGTGGGCAGGTTGAGAAGCGCGAAGTAACGATTCCAAGGAAAGAAGACGTACCATAGGGACCGGATTTCAATGCAAATGCATATTTCCCCACTGTGGTTAGAAAGTGTAATCTCTTAATGTGTGCAGGAACACATATTTTGCAATATTATTTTATGGTGTATATTGTGCCCATTTTCTATACAAACATATATTTTTTTGCGAATCCCTGTAATTTTGCATATTTAACATGAACACGTTTACTTGTGCTCATATTCACTTTAATAAATATAATTATGCATTTTGTAATGTGTGTAATATGTGGTTCATTGTAACTGATATCGATTTTCCGAATCTGAATTATGTTTGATATTTAACAGAAAAATCAAGATCTTTTCACTATGTGATTTCCCACACGTTACGGTGGTGGTGGTGGTGGTTTGTGTGTGTGTGTGTGGGGGGGGTGGTTCACCTCACAAATGTGAACCAAACAACGCGAAAGAGAAAGGAATTTTCCTTTTCGAGGCTTAACGTTGACATCTAAGGGGTTCTAACGCAACATTTTAAAAGCGTCGGACATCGCATTGCGGTGTAGTAAAGAGTGGCGATAATGTAGTGTGCGTAAACATTATGAGAAAAAGTATTGGGGTTATTATAATTCATGGGGCATATTTTGGTGCATCTTTTAAAAGATTTTAGTGTATATATGCAAACATATGTTTTGAATTGTATTACGCCAAAATCCTATCCCTAGTAATGAATGTAAGCGCTAGAGTGGATGGAATTTGTACACATTCTACATAATCGCATGCAATGTAGTACTGCGTGAATGTGTGCTTTTCAGGCAACGTGGGCCTACGAAAAACTTTGAGACTAAAGCACATACCACACATCTGAATATTATAGTGAACTAATTGAAAACAATAAAGTGAGTTTTTGAGAAGGGAGATTAGGCTTGACTTCTTACGGCGCCATAATGGAACTAAAATGGCTGGGTTATGAGCGGCCGAGTCTTGTAAAATCATGGATTGATTTCTGCGTGCGACGGCGAAAACATCCAAACCGATAAGGATGGAAGGCAGAGACGGTTTCTGGTCCTGATCTCATAATAATGTTATGAGAGTATACTTGTCGAGTGACTTTGGACGGGTATCGTTTGGAACTAAGGGAGAAACAAATACAAGAAATTGTGTATGGGTCAAGAGGAACTATGCAGAACAACACTTCGACTTCTTAAATATCTAATAAAGAGGGATTGAATTTTCGTAACAGTAAATATGTAGTAATCAATTAAAGTTTAATTTTGTATAATAAATTAAACGTTAACAGATACATGTTAGAGAATTAAAGGCGAAATCAAGCTCTTTCATTAATAATTGTTAAAAGACAATTAAAAATAAAATGCAGTGAGAGTTGTTTTTCTTTCACTTTAAGATTTACTCCATTATACATTTTCTCTATCAATTTTCTCTGAGAAATCTCATAATTTTTTCTGTTCTGAAAAGGGCTATGTGAATTTGACTATGAACCACCCTTATAAAAACACGTCCACTTGTCGAGAGCTTCTGACTTGTTAATTCTGCGAGCGAATGTATTTATTTCATCGTTGAATAATCTTTTGTATCCTTGTAACAGCAGTTGTAAAACATCATGTCAATATTTTTAATCAAAACAAAAAAAAATTCAAATTTCTTCTCCAAGTACTGCTCTCCGAATTTCAAACTCACTTATCCTTCCTCATTCCGCGCCTTGAAAAGTACCTAATGTTACAACCAGATGTCATTCCAATAGGCACTTTTCACCAGACCCGGTCGGTTTTTAAATGCTTTTTCGGGACGTTATCCGAAAAAAAATTTAGCACCATATACTTACACCATATGCACAAAAATCAAGTGTGTTTCCTGCTCCAGCTGCTCAAACACTCTTACAGAATCTCGGGGCAATGCAGGAAATAATGCTCTAGATATGCTCGCTCCTCGTGCAGGATTGAGAATCACGACTCGCGAAGAACCGAAAGCCGCTCGCCGGGGATCGCGCTGCATTCCTCTTACGGTCAGGCGACGCTGCGTCAGTGGCTCCGTTTGTTCGCCGCGAAGGACCCCGCGCTCTTTTTTGTGGCCGTTGCCATTATCGTCGCACCACTGCCGTTAGAATGATTCGTCTGCTTTCCCTGCGTAAATGGACTTCTCCACCAGGTTGGCTCGAAAAGACGCGAGTGTAACTTGTTCACGTGCTTCACGTTGCATCTCCTCCTCTTTGCGAGAGTGGGTTCCCGCATTCAGAGGGTGAGTCACTGACGTGCTTTTTACTGTATCTCGTCCCTCACCTTCATTTCTGGTTTGCAATGTCAAGAATGAAAAGGAAAAAAAGAGGGATAAAAAGCGTTGGGGAAATTACGCTCTTCGCGTCTCGGAGGATTTTCTCGCGGATTATCTCGTTTTGTTATTTGTATTTTCATAGTCAACAGAGTGATACGAATGTTGTAATGGTGAAATAAGTGTGTATTTATGTGAATAACCCGGCGTCGAGGCCTTAAAGACTGGTAAAGTTTTGGACCGTGAACTCATTTAGTGTTGTCATGGTCTCGTTATCTTTTATCAGAATCTGGTCTTTATTTTCATTATAGTATGTGGACTGCGTGTTCTTTTTATACGAGTGAAAGGAATAACGGCTATTATTTACAAGTTCATTTTTTTACGTACGTTAGTGCTTTAACGCAGATTTTATTGTGCGCAAATGGAGCATTCAACACTAATCTGATAAAAAAGTACGACTTTTATCTCTTAGAGATGTGCAATGCAGTTATTTATTTACCGTTTTTATTTTGATTGCGAATGTTGAGTTCCAACCCAAGGAGTAAACGTGCTCTGAACATACGACGGAAGTATTTTAATTTGATGAGACGTAGCCCTTTTCACCCCACCTCCATTTCACTCTCAGCCGTGCACTTAACTGCATGCCTTGCCCGAATTTCTCAAGAACGGAGCATGTTGGGTACTTATTTCATTCCAATGGCCGGTAAAGCGCCCCCAAAAACACGCTCGCCGCCGAATTTCCTGGGCGCGGAATTCCTGTTCCGGTGAGGAAACGAGCGGCGTTTGGGGTGGGTTGGTCGTCGGTCGCCGCGAAAACATAACGGGACCGCCGCTGACAAGCCCCCGGCGGGGCCGACTGCGCTATCGGTCCTTCACATCGCGGAGATGGCCCATCTCGTCGCCTCCGCCGTCGGCGCCGGGGCCAGTGCTCCGAGGAGGCGCCGGTGCTAAATTCGTCTGTTTACACGCCGCGCGCCTTGTCTCTCCCTGCCCCGCCCCCTTCTTCTCCATTTGCGATATCTTCCTGACTCGAAGTATTTCGAAGCGGTTTACTGTTTTGGTTTCCGTAGTTCGTCAGCACTTTGAAGTGACGCATAGGTATTTGAAGTGGAGTTGAACCTCAATAAAAAAAACTTCGAAAAGTAATTCATCATATACTGTCAGCAAGCCCTTGTTTTTGTACTAAAACAATTGTTAGACGTGTTGCTCTTTCCACGATGTGTTTGGTAGAAAATATACCGAATTCGATGGTACTCAGACGTTATTAAAAATGGTAGGACGAAAAACGAATCTATGTGCAGCAATTACATTTTTGTCAGGAAGCCGTGTTAGAAGTTTATAAGAAATGTCTATAAAAATTGTCTTTCCCAATTAATGAAAACGATGTTGCTTTTAGATGACATTCGAATATGGTTCACGCGGGGAAGTGTGGCCATCCATGATGGTTAGGTCTGCCAAGCTGACTGTCCCGTTTGCTAAACATTACGATCTCGGTTACGACGATGAAGAGGGCGATTAAAATGTTTGTGGTGGTGAAAAGTGGGAATTTGAATCAGATAACTCAAGCCTGATGTAAATAATGACGTACAGTAGCTCCCCAACAAGCTGAACCCCTTGGATTAGTGCAAGCGAGAAGTATCATGTGGTTTGAAATCGGGGTCTGAGCGCAGCGTGGTGACTTTTGTTATGGTGCCTGTAATTGCGGCACATTCCCTCGGTTTCCGTAAGTCGGTGAAGGCAACTGGCGCTGGATCAGTTGGATTCTCATGTATATTTGCTTTCTCTCGGCTACACATTTAGTCTTATATAGTGTTATTCAAAATTATTTTTTATTTACCTACAACATCATTAATATAAATTCAAATTATTTTAATGTATATACTCAATTTAATCGTGCATAGCTCTACTTTTTCTCTTTCTCATGTAAAAAACTCTTTGACAGAAGTGTAAGGAAACAAATATTCCGAAGATATGTGATTCGGGACAATAAATCACATTAATAAATTTAGTTCCGACTCTTAATCTTTTGATATAGTAGTTTTCTTATTGCAATGGATGAAATGACCATTAAATTACGAGTACCAAGTACCATTATTTTTACCATCATGGTAAAATGAATATTTTCAAGTTTGATGAGTGTAATGATTTCGACGTATGAACGATATACACTTTGTTTCTTTTCAGAGTTCATTCTAGATGTATAACTAAGTAAATTTAACTAATTTTTTTCGAAAGTGCTGTGATAGTTTAATGCTCTTTCACGGTAAAAGTACATTTTGTTCAAACGGATAAACATCAGTTCTTATGGGTGGAAGTATATCTGAACACTGGTATTTGTTTTAGATTATTGTCGTACTAGGGGTCATTATAAAGATTATTCAACGTGGTTGTAAAAAAAGTCGTTCACCTTGCACAGGACGTACTTCATTCTATAGTGATATTTATTGAGCCAACACAATAGGGTTAGTATCGATTAGATTTAAGAGGGAAGACGCGTAAAGTAGATAATATAGAAACGAAAAAATTAATAAAAATCTAGACTAATACACTTTGGGTATTTCGGATTTTCTTCACTATTTTCAAATGCTTCTTGAACGACAGCACAAATAAATTAAATAAACTACAGTTACAATTAATTTGAGTTGTATATTCTATTCAGTAATGACTAGAATTCAGGAAAACAAATTTGGTTTATTAGAAAATTTACAAAATTATCACATAATAAATCTGTGGGAGGGTAGCATTTATTAAATATTGTTTACAAGTACGAACAAGAGGGCCATCACCGACTGCAACAATGCTCGCTTACAAATGCAGGAGGTTGTTGCCAAACCGTCACTTGACATCTAGAAAGAGTTATGCTTGTCTTGCGTAAACAATCAATACAAGCTCGCCTTGGCCAGTTGCAGCAAATATGGTCGCCACGGACATGGTATGGCGGCAAGGCAATGCCAGCGGCAATCGCGCTACGGGCCGTCGCGCGTTCTGGCGTGCGGGGCGGAGGAAAGGCTGACCACGACGATTGGGAGGGCAGAACATCTCATAAAGCGCAATTCCATATGCTCCGCTGAAACGGACCGAAAAACACGCGCGCGACGAATCGGAACACGCGCGAATAGAAAGACCGTACGAAGGTTGAGGGGCGCAGCAGCAACGGAGCGTGCGGTAGAGCCTTTGCAAGAGGGGTGAGCTCGGTGGAAGGTGGAGGCCTGAGCGGAGTGCAAGCAAGAGGATAGTGCGAGGCGCAGGCAGAGGCCGCAGGGGCCAGAGGCGGGTGAGGGGGAGCGTGGCGGTGGCGCAGGATGAGTCTCGGGCGGCGAACCGATAGGCGGGAAGATTGGCACGGAGAGCCGGAGACGAGGCCGCCTGGGGGACGAGGGGCGCGGACTGAGGGCGGGAACGGGGCGCCGCGCTGTGCCGCCAGTGGCTGCAGGTGATTCCCATGCGGTCAGCTTGGCTGCCGAGCAAGAGGCCCGTAGGGCCCCGTATACTCGCCCGGTCAGAAGGCGGAGGCGCATACGGGCAGGGTTGGATCGAGCAGGCGGACGTTCATGTCAACCAGACGGCCGCGAAATTTGGCTCCTTTGTCGGACCGTTCCCTTCCAACGCTCCAAACCCACCACTTGACTGTACACTGATAAGTCGACAATTGGGTACTTCAGAATTTCATAACACGTTATCACGCCATCCACAAAGCACGTTTCGTTCCAACGCGCGCATTGCTCCGACGCGGAAAATATCACTTGTCAAGACCGCTGTGTTAAAATATCTTAGTATAATATTAATAAGTATCAACCTGGTGAATAGAAGGTGCTACTAATTATGATTCCTTCATTTTATGAAATGAATAATTTCGCCGCAGACCCAGCCGGTGCCCTCATCGGAAATAACGAAACAAGAACACTTCGTTTCTTTTTCCGGTCATTCTAGAATGCTACGGATCAGGAGCAAGCCAAGTGATAAGATTGTGGCGCAGATACTTTTAGACGTGAAATACGGTTGCGCTAGGTTAATCCTCCTACAAGAACCATTCACGCGGAGCTACTTGGTGATATTTATTGTTCAGATATGCACTAGTGAAGATTCAGGACTGCATCACATTCGATGGCTATTGTAAAAATACGAATCCGCCCTGCACAAGTATTCCTTAAGTCCACTCTTGTCGAGCGACGCTCTTCCTTGACAGCGCTCCTAGACGCGTTAGGCAGAACCGAAAAAAAGGGGGGGGTACAAGAAGCAGCAAAATATACAATAATTGGAATTCACACTTATTCGTCAATTATCGAAGCGGTGTCCTGAGCCCCCTAGACAATTAAACAAAGAGTACCCTCATGACCACGAACGTTTTCTGGTTGACAACCAGGCCACTACGATAGGACAGAGGTAACACGGTGCGCCAGCAGCCGGACAGACGCCTGGGCCTCTCTATTGGGCGCGCGCTTTCCTGCAACCAACTTCCAGCGCCAGTATGCCTTCACCGGACTTACGGAAACCGAGGGAAGTGTGGCACGGCAATTACAGGAATCCAATATAGCACAAAAAAGTCGCACCTACATTTTACGCGCATAGAAGGTTGCGTCCCTGATGTGAAAACGCAGAACTTTCAATCCAAATCCCAGCATGAGCTACTCTGCACATTGACACCGACGAATAGTTCTGCGTTGCCAACTCAAATTCAGGTTCCCACACTGGTGGTCCTTCAGCCATCGTGTCGGAAACAGAACAGCATAGTTTAAAAAGCGGGCATTCATTGGGGAGCTAGAACTAGTACGTTCTCTGATTTAGTTTACCGGATCCAGGTCTGCTGAGCGTAAAGATGTTAGTGCTAGCATAGATAGTTAAAAACAAAAACTGTCCCACTTTTGCACACACGAAAACCCACGAAGACGCCCATAACAATTGTACTAATCGCCCTCTCTGGCAGCGTCGTAGACGCCCGACACTCGCTACTCGGCTGCACGGAGTAGAAAAGAATCAGCGGAGGCCAACCGCGAGGAGGTCGTAGAGATGTTTACAGCAGAACGGGCAAACAGTCAGCTTGGCACAGACCTCAGGATGGCCAAGATCACTTCGAGGGCAGCTACGACACATTGCCCCGCCCGCGAACAATTATTGGCCGCACCGAATGTGCACTGCTACCACAGTCAACGACTCGGCCTCCCTATAACTCATATGGCTCCAATTGGGACCGCAAGGGCACACATAGTAGCTCGGTCAGACTGTAATATCATAGACCCAATAATTATACGGCCTTAATAAACCATATCTACAGACCAGCGCGGCCGCTTCTGCGACACAAAATGGAATTGGCTCGCTCACCGAGTAGGGTTCGTAGTCATTCCGTCCTAGACAATTGTCGTGGTTGAAGTTTAAGCGTCTTGCGTAGTCCACCTAGATACTCGAGGCTTCTATTATGTGCACCTGTCTCATCACGCTCCCCGCTCCGCGCCACCTCTCTCTAGCGCGCCAAACGGCGCACTCGGCGATGGCATCTCTCATCAGACGGAGACCAGCAAGCAACAGGCCAGGACGCGCGGCGCACGTCGGGGCGCAAGGGCGCTATTTACCATGACGAAGCAGCAGACTGCAGCAGCTATAAGGTTGCTTTCTCAAGGTAAGGACTATACGAGAGAGGGAAATCCGAATTCGTGACGCAGGTACTACACGGCACCACGACGTTATTTATAACAGAAAGAAATCGCAGCTACGGCAGCACGCTGCACGAAACGCACACAGATCTATCGCTCGCGAGCATTAACAATTTTTGTCAGAGTAGTCCAAACGACATGAGCTTTCTCGCTTTTAGGCCAAACACTAGTTTACCAAGGGTTTAGAGCTTAGATTGGGGAGCTTACGTGTTACGGCGTTCAATTTATATATAAATTGTGTAACATCAGCTGCTTGCGTTAATTCTGCAAATAATTGACACACGATGTCTCGCCTACTTTTATGTACAATGAACCAATTCCGAATATGTTCCCGCGGGGGAAGACTACAAACATTTAATTGTGCGGGCCATCTCTTATCTCCGCGGTCACGGTAGACCGTGAGAATAGTATATCGTTTAGTGCCGCAAACGCGGCGCTGAAACTGAAATAAGGCTCCGTAGTTGCTTAAACATTTACGTATCTTCTCGCGCGTTCGGACGATGAGCGAGAGGCGATTTAAACACTTGTTATAGTCGATGTCGGATGAGGATGGACCAAGTGAGAATTCTCTTGCACACTCACGCGATGTAGTAAAGCCTAGATTTGTAAATTATCGATTATGTCGATACCTCCACATATCACTGTCAGTTCTACCAATATCGGAGCAATGAACGGCACTATAGTATTTCACTATAGAGTGACGTGCTATATGTATGAAGAAGTTTCATTACACTGTGGGCTTGCAACATCGAGGCATAACAAATGAGCGCAGCGTGGTTTGTAAGACTTTGCTGGTGGATTGTACTTGGGAGAGATGAGACATTCGTTACATTCCGTTGCGGCGGCTTCTTCCGTAAGTCGGTTGAAGGCAACTGGCGCTGGAAGTCTGTGCAGGATGCAAGATCGGCCACGCGCAGATTTTCGAGGGGTGAAGTGATAGCGGCATCTGCGGGGCGGGCAGCGCGCTGATATGCGGGTCATCAATCGGTACGATGTCGGTCCGACAGGGGGCTGGCTCGCGGTGTGGGCGTCTGGCGGCGGACGTGATGGACCAGGGGCAATATAAGAGCTGCCGGGGAGTGCATGTCTTCCCCGCTGTCCACTGTGCGTCCGCCG
>BOPP01000130.1:3303610-3346785 GCA_017312745.1 Gryllus bimaculatus
AGGGGCTTTGTTGCGGGGGGCCCGGCTGGTTGGGGCCGTATTTTGGGTTTCAGTGACCGCTACATGCGCGGGGCTGTTTGGGGGCGGGTCCGAGGGGCAAGGGTGGGCCAGGGGCGGCGGGGCTGCATTGAGGGGCTGCCACCGTGGCGCTGGGCTCGCTGTTTCTTTTTCACTCGCTCAGCCGAGTAGAGTGTGCGGCGCCCCAATTTCTAGGCGTTTCGTGGGGTTTCGTGTCGTTTTCAGCGGAGATATGAATGCGCTTTTAAATTGCTGTCGTGTTTCTGACGGGGAAAGGGACGATGGGGGCTATTCGTCTGTGTCAACTGGAGCGATGTTGAGTTGTTTACGCAGCGAACCTTTCAAATGTAGGGTTTGGCGATGTATCGTGTTATTTACGTACTGTTGACTAAAATGTACTAGTATTTTTTATTGTGGCTCAGACTTGATAATTGAAAAATTGAATTCCAATGTATTGTATATTTTGCTTCTTTGTACCCGCCCCCTTTTTCGTACTAACCTAGTTGTCAATAATTCACTAGAGAGTACTTGTGCAGGCGATTTTTTACAAGCACGTATAATTTACAGTAGCATATCTAACAATAAGTATATTCACCAAGTATTCCGTGAATGTACTTTAGAGATTAACTGAACCGATTCGAAAATGGAAATTATTGTTATACATCTAGAATGACGCGAAAAGAAACGAAGTGTTTTCGTCGATCGCGAAATATTCATTCATATGAAAATTTCATAATTATAGCTTTATTCAGTTGATACTTTTAAATAACAATATTTTTAACACATGGAATATTTTAGCGGTTGAACGAAACGTGCTTTGTGTGAAATGTGAGAAATTCTGAAGTGACCCATTGTCGTTTATCGAGTGTACAGTCAAGTGCGTGTGTTTGGAGGCGTGAAGAAAAAGGAGCATTTCCGCCGTCGGTGACATGAACGTCCGCTGCTCGACGCGCTGCCCGTATGCCGCCTCCGCTTCTGCACGGCGGGGACGGGGCGTCGGGGCCTCTTGCTCGGAGCAGCTACGCATGGAATCACCTGCACGCACTGGGCGGGCACATGCGGGCGCCCCGTTCCCGCCCTCATCCCCGCCCTCGTCCCCACCTTCGTCTCCGCCCTCATCCCCGCCCTCTTCCCTGCCAGACTCATCTCCGCGCACGCTCCCCGCCTCACCGCCTCCCCCGTCTGCGCCCCACACCGCCCCTGCCTCCACCTCCACTCACCCTCTCAGCTCCCCGTCGTTCATCCCCGCTTCAGCCGTGTCCGACTCGCCCTTGTGTCTCCTCGCAACTGCAGCCTCTTCTCCGCCCCACCACGCCCACGCCCGTTGCTGACCCTCATTGCCTGCCGCCACCGCCGGGCGGAATATCGCGACACAAAATATATTGCAGTACGTCGACACACCTCGCCATTTGTTAAGCGAGCATTTTCATTCGGGGGCTTCGTCGTAACAATATTAATAAATGTAATAATTTAGTTATGTGATAATTTTGTAAATTTTCCTATAAACAAAGTTTTGTTGTTCTTGAATTATATTAAATATACACATTATTTTAATATTAAGTGATTAATACCAGTACCATATCTTTAGTATGTAAATAATTTAGTTGTACATTCTTTTTCAAAATTAATATTCATTACTTTCTGAACTATACCCTGACGAAAACAGTGATGGTAGAACTTGTATTTGTTATCAAATTGCCTTGAAGAAACACTAAAATCATAGTAAAGGAATATAGCACCACTGTGTATTTTACAAGTGATGGGTAAAAATAGATGGTATGTGGTTACTCGTATATTTTAGATGTCAATTTACATCCATTGCAATAGAAAACTACTATCATCAAAGAGGATTAAGAGGTCAGGAACTGAAATTTATTAGTGTTAGATTATTTTCCCAATCACATTATCTTCGGAGATATTGTTTTCTTACACTTCTGTCAAGAGTGTTTTACATGGAGAAAGATGAATGAAAGTAGAGCTATGCACGATTAAATTTGAGTATATATCATTAAAAATATATGTTGAATTTATATTAAATGATTGTTGTAGTAAATAAGAATATAATTTTGAATTAACACTATATAAATTACATGTGTAGCCGGAGAAGCGAAAATAAATACATGAGCGGATCCAACTGAAACTGAAAGGGAATAAGTTGTTAAATGTAATTAGTTACGTGCTTACCCCTGTGATAACGCCTTCGCGGACATCTTCACCATCTGGTTCCGCCCGCTACATTTTGGATTCTTTGCCTTTTGCGACTCGTGCCCCGAGCTTCTGGAAGGCAACTAAGGAATCAGAAATGACCTGGATGTCATCCCTCGTGTACATGCTCTGCCGTAATAAGCGGGGGGGGGAGGCAACCGTTTTTCCCCTTCCCCCGCACTCGACCGTTGCGCGGGGAGCGCGCATGTATATGTTAGCTCCATGTGAGTACGTTCGCGGGGGGGCGGGGGGCAGGTGAGCGCCGCCGCAGGTAGCAGCCGGGACCGTTTGCGAGGGGGCCGGCGCCCACCGCACCGCCTGTCAGGCAACGGACAACGCGGGGCGGGATGAGCGCGTTACTCGCACTCCGCGCATGATGGCGGCACCTGCCCAATTCATATTCAATGACGCTGTGTTTTACGTGGCGAGACTCAGGCCATCATCCCTGCTATTCCGTCTGATCACGCAAGTTTTGCTACGCTCCTTTCAGCATTTAGCACAGAAAGATGGGATCACGTGGGAGACGGAACTGGCGATTAAAATTTTGTTCAGAGGCTTCATTTAGGCTTGAAGATATCTTATGTGCAGTAAATCGACTACATGGGACAGTCGGATTTACTTCCCTCCCGAAGGAAGTCTCACGAAGAATTTTTTCACCCATAAATACCCAAGGAAAAATCCATCTGGTCGGTATTTTTACGTGTTTTTCCCCCGTGTGTACTTGGCGAAAGCCAGAGAAATACTTAACAGAAAGGATCATATGCCTGTGTGATCTTTCCTTCCTTATCCTTGTCGCTTTCTCTCTCCTTATAAACCCAGACACATTCACAACGTCTTACGCTTCCATGCACCACATCACCACTGACATCGGTAGATAGGTCCGGAGATAAGAGTTTGTCCCCTGGTGAAGCCACCTGAAGTGAGAAAAAAAAAACTGTCCCAGGCTCGGCGATGGAGCTCACATTCTAGCAAGGGAGGAACATGACCGCCTACTGAGATAGGTCACGCTCTACACTTTCGCTACTAATCACCTTGACGCGCCTAGAATCAATAAATTCACACACACACACACACACACACACACAGAGACACGCAAGGTGGTTAATAGTCAGTATGGAACCTTTTTGATTTCTTCCCTTCTCCGTCGTTCTGTGCGTAGTCTTGCTTTATTGCATTGCGGATTAAGAAACTAGACAGTGAACATTTACGTAAATAACGAATTAAAACAAACTAAACTGAATAGTAGCTATAATCTATCTAAAAGTAGCTACTCTCTCTATGGAGTACAGCTCCATGCTTTTTGACATATCGATTTGATCTAAACTTATTTCAAAATCGAGGAATGTTCATTTTGTATATCGTTTGTGTGCGCTTCGACACCGCAAATGGAGTTTAGTTTACAGGTCACCTCCCTGGGACACTACTAAACACAACACTAATAATAATAATAATAATAATAATAATAATAATAATAATAATAATGTTTATTTTCATCATGTTTCACAATGGAATTAAAACATTTCAATTGCTTGGAAATGTGTACCATCATTGACCATTTACGATGGTTAGCTTCTGCTTAATTAATTATTAATTTAATTTCTAGTCTTCGTCCGCTAATAACTTAAAGTAAAAACAAAGTGAATGTAATCGAAGCAAGATGTGCCAGCGAACTCCTCAAGGGGCCAGTCGTTCGGCCGGAGGTCCGTCCCCAGTCTGAGCCGTCCGAGAGGTGCGACGAGGGACAAGAAGGACCAAGGGCCGGGCGGAGGCGCGGGGCCGCACTGCGCGGGCGCGCGCGCACGCTGATGCGCGGAGCGGAACCGCACGCGTGCGGCGAATGCCGATCAACTCCCGCCCTCCCTTCCCTTCCCTTCCCCGCCCCGCCCCGCCCCGCCCCGCCCCGCACAGCGCTCGTGAGCGGATGCACGCGGCCGGCGCGGTGCGGCGCTGCGCTGCGCGGGTGGGGTGGGACGGGGCGGGGCGGGGAGCTGCGCTGCGAGCGCGGGGCTAGGGGAGAGGGCCCGCGAGCAACGATCTCCCTTCATTAGATTGCAAACGGATACTGCCAGTGTTTCCGTTACACGCCTCCGTCGAAGGGATGTCGGCTCCCCTCCTCCAACCCGATGGAAACCCCCCTTCGGTCATCTTCTAAGAACGTCCCAGGTGGCGACGGGTGTTCTTTCAAGGAAAACGAATTTTATCTTATGTAAAATTCAACGCGGGTGCCACGAAGGTCGTAGAGGAGTGCACGACACTTCTGAGCAAAGATTTGTCGTGCTGTAATCGTTGCAACGTGAATAAAAGATAAATAATCACGCTAATTTATTTCCGAAACAAGGTTAGAAAATTACCCTTATATGAGAATTCTTCGATATAAACGTAATACACAAGCTATTAAACTCACATATTATGAACGTAAAAATATTTTTGGAGTACTTATTGAAAGAGAAAACATTTTAAGAATCATGTTTTTATTATTTCTTAAATAATTAGGAAAGGAAATTGAAGTAAGCGAGACACTGAACCAACACAAGATGAAGATAAGATATTTCTATAACTGAACATTGTTTTTTGGATTTGCTTGTAGTACAAAGGAAGTCGCGATTTGCTTCAAATTCCACGTCTTTTTCTTTAATCTGCGTTCTTCCGTAATTAAATCAACAACAACAAAAAACAACACATTTCTACGATATTAATTTTCCTCCTTGATATGTATATTACATGAAATACTGCAGTGGCGAAGATTCTGTGTTTTTGGCAAGTGATATTCCCGAGGACGCGAATTCAGCGCGCATTACTGTCGTTACTACCCGATGCCCTTCCCAGGAGAAAGAAAGAATCAATGGGTTGAGTTAATTTTCTTGGCACGGTGTTTAAATTCGCTGTAGAAATGATGGAAAAGTAAAAAAAAATCTCATGCCTGCTTAAGAGACTCCTACTTTCGCTGGTATTAGTAAACCGAATCCAAATCGCCGTTCCCATCGAAGTGGGGGGAGGGTCGCCCCCCCCTCCGAATCCTACACGTAGGTATTTGTATGTGGAGCCGTGGGGGCCGATGATGTGGGAGATGAGGATGAGGCTAACGGGCAGCGTCCAAGGCCGCTGGCTGCGAGAGCGGCGCGATGTCGCGTCGCGTCGCGTCGTGACAGTAGCATCATGTCAGCGCGCGGGAGGAGCCATGGCGCCGCATGACAAAGGCCGGGGCTGTTGGCAGTGGGGTCACGGGCTTCCCCGCGTCCGGGGCGCGCATAAAGTTGCGACGCGAGGGCACCCCCGCGCCCGCCCCCGCCCCCGCCACGCCTCGGGGTCCCGTTAGCTCCCGCGCGCGGGCGGAGGCGGAGGCGGAGATGGGGCCGGCGCAGCCTCTGGCGCCGATGGACGCACGCCAATCGCGCCGCCGCCGCCGCCGCTTTTGCGCCGCGGGACGTGGACGCTCCACGCTTCATCTCCGAGGCGGTATGAGGGTAGCGCCCACGGGGAAGGGATCGCTGGCCGGATCACCGCAGACTCGCACTGCGCGCCTGCCTCTTGCCTTTTCCGTCTGCTTCTCTTTCCCCGCGGCTGCTTTCGTCGCTCCACTTTCAATTTATTCTTTCTTCGTCCGCCTTTGTCTTCCACGTATTCCATCTGATTTTCTCGCCTCTCCCGTATCTTTCTTCTCTCCTACGTCCTCTCGTTTTCCTTCTCTTTTGTTATCTCACTTTCCGCATTCTTATCTTTTCGTACTCATCAGATTTGGTCTCCTTTCTTACCTCCATTTCCTCTTCTTGTTTTCTGGTCGGCGGCGACAATTTCTGGTCTTTCACTTCGCGTGATTTTGTTTTCTGCTTGACGACCACCGTCCTATTATATCCTTTTCCTAACTGCGTTTCTGTACGTTCTGCTTCAGCTACAGCCTCTCGATTTGAACGGGCATTCGACCATAGAGGAAAGATGTACTTCATGATCTCCGGAAGACAAATAAGTACTTACTTCCTTTATGATACAAGTTTCTCTTACCGGCTCTGCTTCACCCTTCCTTCGCCTGTTTCGTCGCAATTAGCGATTTAATCGTCACCTTCTTTCCGTTGTTCTTGTCGCATCTGTTGTGTTGCTCTTTATCTGAAAACACCCTTCACATACATTTTCTAATGTAACGTGACTACAACAAATTTATCACATAAATCTTTTTTAATTATTTGTCTTTGACCCTCCGTAGAGTAGAGGAAATCTATTAGTTTCAGTCCAAAAGAGTAGCTTGGTGGGTCTCACGCATAAGTCGGGAAAATTAGAAGCTTTTGTGTTCTAACGTGCTTCACACCCCTCTGTTAGTGCCGTGCCAAAAATTAGAGAAAAACTGTTCAATGAGGAATCTCTTATGGCCAGTATTTTTTTCGCGTTAGACAAGATTCCTCATTATTCAATTTAATAATACGATTGCCAAGACCGCGGCTTATGTTCACATTGGATATATTTTCGCATTACGCACTTTTTGCACTGAGTAAGGTGCGTTTATGCTGCATTTATGCTGCATGCGAGGATACGCACGCTGTTTTATGCCAAAAATAAGTTCCAAAATCGTAAAAATTGTCGCTTTATCCTAAAGCATGGAAGCTGGGACAGCGAGATTAGGCATTTTGCCGGCCTCCTTCCCGTATCCTCTGTTTCCAGTTCATACACCCCCCCCCCCCGCATCCATACGTTTTACTCGGTTAGAATTGGTGAAAAAATAATTATTAATTTTTTTGGTGGTACGTGCCAAATACCGTATAACTCTTCTGTTTTATCTACGTACGGAAGCGATTAGCCTGTTGTCATAGCCTCTGCTCTCCACCCTATCAATCACCGAGTAATATTTGGGTTGGTCGGGCGAGAAAAAATTGATTCTTTTAAAATGAAATACCGTGAAATCCTCCAGTTTTATCTATCATACTGTTGCGGGGACTAATAGGTAAACCAGGATGGAAGGGTTGGATGAGAACACTATGCATACCCGTCACGTGTGTCATTGGATATCGCTATGCCGCTGTTCAGTACGTCCTCTTAAAATTGTGAAACAATTGACATAATTAGTACCTAAAATAATTCATGTCTTTGAAATCATTACAGTATACAAATTTTGAATTTCAAGAGAATACAACGAGGAAAAGATTTTCTCGTTCCCTCGTTTCGTTTAAAAAAATCGTAAGTGAATGTTCCATAATAAGTATCTTCAATTAACATAATGCGAAAGTCACGTAATCTAAAACGAGAGAGAATCAAGAAGACAAGAGGAGGATTATTTATTGGTGACTGATATGTCGTTTCACGAATTTATTTCCAAATTAATTCCAACGATTCCCAAACATTTATTCTCAAATCAAAGTCGCATTAAATCATTCCTTGAATGCGATCGCTTCACAGAAACCTTGAAGGGAGCATGAACATGTGCGTAACAGAGTTTTGCCAACAGAGGTTGTAAATGTTGTGGACTCACATGCGACGAAAATTTTTTTTTAACACGGTGTGCGTGTGATAAGGGATATTGCACACGTTACTTTTAAACAGTGTTTGCGAAGGGGCCAAGGCTGAGATGTCTTCAGTGATGTTAGACGCGCGTGATCTTTAGTCGTTAAATAGTGCATTTTGTATTCATTCAATTCCATGGTAGTGGACAAGTTCACCTAAACCGGTGCTTAATTTCAAAAGCTCATTCGATTTCCTTTTCGGTGGATCGTTGCATTAAAATGCAGAGTTTATGTTCGAGTCTTCACGTACATCGTAAAACTGGGAGAAATCGTTTTGGAATGACCGAGGACAACTGGCAACTGTGAATTTATTTTACCAAGATATAAATCACTTTAATGTTGCACAAAAGGAAGAAACGAGTAGAGCGTTTCACGCAAGGAAACTACCTTCGGTGGTTTGTTGCTAACGTTCCTGGCCGGTAGCTGTTTATTGCTCGCAGCATATTTTAAGCATGAAGGGACGTGAGAATACCGTGAACAACTCTCAAATATTTTGGAGTCGGTCGTAAATGTACAGTTGTTCCCAACAAATTAGCTTGCGTCCGTAAATATTTTTCTCAACTTTAGAAAACTGTAGAAGTGCAGAACAAGATGGTGACTTTTAGATTTACTTCTCGAAATAACACACTAGTCATGAAAATATAGTTACCGACGTTCATGGAACCTTTTGTTGCGCCTCATAGCTGTCTTATCTTCATCTTAGTCTGGTTCTTCTTGCTCTTGTTCTTTTTTTTGAAAAACTAATCAGATCCTTATCTAGAAAACAATTTCGCAAAAGCTCGGAATTTACATTAATGTTGTCTTCTGGCACATCATTCTCTTCCGTCTTAAGCCGCAGAACTAACTTTCACACGCTACACTGAATGATATGAATCCATTTTCAAGTTTTTTTTCTTTCAAAACTGATCTAATTTATACAACTTTTGCAACTTATAATTGACGATTTGCTTTTCCCAATGGATAACTTTCGATAATCACAAGTTAAATGTGATTGTGGTACTAAATAGAATAAAAAATAAATAAAGAAGAAGAAGCATCAACATTATGGGTTAGGATCGCTCAAAGACAGCAGTGCCAGTGTCTCTGCAACGTCATTAAGGGAGGTCCCGACGATAGCGGCTTTTCAACACTGGCTGGAGAGCTAGATCGAATTCAGCCGCTGTCTGGAGGAGAATTCTAGCGACCAGCTGCTCTAATCGGAAGATTTCCGGGGTCATTCAGATGAATGTCAAACGAATGCCGGTGCTGAACCTTAGCAATCGGGCCACGAACAGCACGTGATGTTTCCTTCCTTATCTTTGACTCGTCCTCTCCCCTGACACACACACACACACGCACACACATATACTTGTACATATGTGTCGGGAGACCAGATGTCCCGACTGGGGCGATCCCACTGTCGGGGAGGAATCTGGAGGGGGAATTCCCCCGCGAACCGATGTTTTGGTCGGCGCCGGATATTACGTCCCGGCGGGGAAAGCATTTCTACCTTCCGGAATATACCAGGAACTACCGTTATAGGGGTTAATTATCGTAGTTGTTGACGTGGCCGGAAACAAAGAAGAGGCGATGTTCTAGTGTGGAGTATGACCCCGTGGAGCGGTGTATGGATGGGCGCCCTCTTTGGACCGGAGGAGCGCTCCGTGGCGGCTTGTTTTCAGGAGCAGGTGCAATTTCCATTCCTCTCCCGCCGCGCCGCGCCGCACAAAAAGCCGTCGTCACGGTGGCTGCCCGCCCCCGCCCCCGCTCCCGCCCCCGGCGCCGCGACCGCTTCTCCATCGCCTAGCTCCCTCTTCTATTGTCACCCCTCTTTGCTGCGTTCCTTCGTTTCCCCTTTCGCAGTAACCTATGTACAACGTCGTAGCTCTCGGTATCTTCTCTAGCACACATGTCGTGTGACCAGACGGGAGCTAACAGCTTATCGCCGCTGGAGAATTCTGCGAGCCGACGCCTAGCGCGGCGCTGAATCTCATAATTCAGCAGAGGAACACCGCCAAATCTCAGCTATTACACGCTCTACATTTACGGGACCAATGACCAACTCATGGGACCAAAGACAACCAAACCAGAACAAAGACCGACCGGGACAAATGACGAAAGCAGGTGACACGCACGGAAACTCTAAACGCATCTTGTGTAATTCTTCTTTTCGATTTTCTCCCTATTACCTCTTTTCTGCGTTTCGTCTTTTCTTTACTTCTTTTAAGTATGTTTTTATTTCATTTCCTTCAACTGCAGCTACATAATTCTTCACAGCTCTGTTTATTTGTACGATTCATCATACGTAATGAATGAATATTACATGCAGCGGTATCCTCTTACGTTACACATGTCTGCTTTTTGTTATGATCATTGATCATGTCGTGATTATGTCATCGTTCATGATCAATGATCCCTTAATTGCAAAATTTCTAAAATTTCAATGTGTTTACTTTCCGCTGATTTTATATTTATTTTTACACACACACACACACACAAGCACATAATTACATGTATTGGAGAAGAGAATTCAGAGATCTTATTATATGTCATTTATTATTTTCCGTCCAATATGTGGATGGAGCATAAGCGTGCACTATTGCTTTTAAACTCGGCGCTTGTTTTAGTTGACTTAGTTATCGTAGTAACATAGTTGAATTCAACTCTAAAAATTGTACATTTCAAGTGATATCCAAACACGCAGCGCAATTGTTCTTTGAACAGCAGGTTGCGGGTTTCTCCTCCATCCTGTATGGTTTGGCGGCAGCGGCCTGAAGTAGGGATACGGTATTGCGAACAAATGATGGATGTTCCCAGACACCGATATTCAAAGCTAAAACGTCGATGTCAATAATACATCGCCCAAAAGCAGTTCCATGTTTTTAAAGATATACTTTTTTGAAAGCTCATGTCATTGATACTGGCAGAGATATATAATAAAACTCTGAACGTGTTTATTAATGTATAATTAAGATTTCCAAATAAAAACAATTAAGAGTAACTAACATAACTTATTGTTATCACACTGAAGTTTACAAAAACAAACAAAAAAATAAAAAAAAAAAAACTTCATTTATGGACGAAAACATGACTTTTCAGTTTTCACCCTTGATCACTTGTATTTTTTAGAATTATGTTTTTTCTACGTCGTAAAAATTAGCTTTTTATGTTATTTTTTTAAATGTTGAAAATTATAACGTAAAAACATGTCACAAAATGTAGATGTTAAAAAAAATCTATTAATCGATGTTCAAGCATCGCTATTTCCCCCAAAGCATTGATGTGTTGGAAATATCAACATCGATGTCGCACCCCTTCCCTGCAGCGCTGGCGACGTCTTGCCGCGTCGGTCCGAAGCGCGCGTCTTAACCAGCGCGGAAGCGGAGGAGTCGCGTCACCGTATCACGCGCACGCCTGCTGCTCCGCCGCGGCCCAATCTGCGCGCCGCGCGGCCTCTTGATTGGCGTGTCCTGCCCGCGCCCTAGGTGGCCCGCCGCGCGTCGTGCACGTGGCGACGCGCGCGGACACGAAAGTCCCAACTCGACCAGCGCAGGCGAGCTGGAGACCCGCTGCGGCGGCGGCGTCCTCGCCGGAAGGTCCTGGGGATCGAGTTCCATCGGTGGCGGACCTGCCGCGCCGAGCTAGAGAACTAGATCGATTTCAAACGCCGCCTGCAGGAGAATTGCAGCGGCCGATTGCTCTCAGCGGTGGGGTTTTTCGTGGTTTCTCTGATCGATGCCAGGCGAATGGCAGTGTCCTAACAAAACGGGCCGCGCGCGATTTTTTATTTCTCGTCAATGTCCCTTCCTCTACCATTACGCACCCCCCCTCCCCAAATACACTAGACTACCTACACATGTAGGGAGACCAACCGGGGCGTAAGCTTACGGTGGTGCTGGACTGGGGCGACGCTCCCTCCATTCGGGGAGAGACCAGAAAGGGCTCACTTTGCAAGCTGACGTGTAGTTCGCTGTCGGATCTCACGTTGAAATGGGAGAGAATCTCTAGAGTGCACAGCCCGGATATCATGCTCTACACTTGCGGGGCTAATGACTATGCCGCGTCAGGAAGCACTAAATACTCACAAGGCTACTCCGGAGATATGGATGTGATCGACTGTCGGGAGAAACCTAGCCCTGGGGTACTTGAGAAATCAACTGAGAAATTTCGTCACTACCGAAATTTATTAGTTGAGGGAAGCGATGTTTAGAACTGCATTGCGAAACTAATGTATGTCATTGCCTGAATTTACTGCTAAACACCAAGTGAAATACTGAATTAAAAATGTTATTAAATTACTTTTATAGAAGTGTGGGTTTGTGAAGTTGTGGTTATTAAGGTCTTAGAAGGTTGTGGTCACAGAAAAAAAATCAGAGATATTTGAGAATCAGAAAAACATCCCAAGTACATGTGTCTTTTCTTAAATAGACTCATAAAAGCAGACACTTTATCTCACAAGGCAAGTATGTTGTTAACAGCTGTTTCGACTGCCATCTCGAAAAAAACAGCAATGACGTCAGCATATGACTGTTATGCCTCCGAGATTTTCGTTGATGAGAATTTCAGCAGTATAAAATACCATGGTTTTCTTACATTCAGAAATCGAGACGTGGAATTTGGGATTTGTTCATAAGTAACAGTATGAATAGTAAAACACTGTAGGCTTTCACGGCTCAGAATAAGAGCTTCAGAATAAGAGTATGAATAGTGTCTCTTTAATTACTTTTAATTGAGTTTGTAGGGTATATTGCTATCTTTACAAAGTAAGGCATGTGGAATGCAGCTGCTTGGCAAAAAAAAAGAATAAGAAGCCATTCACAAAAATTGGTTTGCTTTTACGGGCAGGCAGACTCCACAACTATGACAAGAGCGAATGAGGGTGTGAGGGAGTCGACGAAAAATTGTCACCGATTTTTTTGTAAAATTACCTTTTGTATTATTAGCTTCAATATATAAGTGAATGTTGAAGCCAATAAAAATGAATCTCGGGTTGATTTTCGTATTTCGAAATTAGTGTTTTTTCAGTGATTTCAGAGAGCGTACAGTTGACAAAAGCAAGATACGAAGCGAATCCTAAAAAAAATTTTGTATCCACCAAAAAAAAACCAACTTATTTATTCTTATAAGATCTAGCGTTCTTTGATTGTGATTAACGTTTTACAAATTAGAGTTCTATAATTACAGAGCAAAATATTGAACATAGGTCAAACCAGAGGATACGTAATTTTAAATATTTCTGAGTAATATAAAAAAAATTGTTAAAACTAAACTTTTAGTATTTCAATTATAATTAGGTGTTGTCGGGTTTGAGCCTTTATTTCCACCATTTCTTTCGTCAGTTTTCTTCAGAACATTTAAGAACATTTTAATAACATGGGGCGCAAAAAGCTCCCTCTATCGCCCAGGCGTCACCTTGGCCGGCGCCCGGCAGGATGCGTGTTGCAGAACCGCGCGATCGTGAAAGTTCACCCGAGATCCGGAGCCGTTTCTTTCTCGCGTTAACTCTCCGATCGACACCCCCCCCCACTCCCCCTCAACAAAAGAAAAACACGGCAAGCGTGAAAGGAAATAACTTGGAAACCCTGCCTGGAATAAGAGCGGTCATTGTGTCGCGGCGCGGCCCGGCCCGGCCCCCTGTTCTGCGGTCGCCGCCTACGCCGCCGCCCGCGCTGTGCGCGACCCATCCAGTGAGGCTCTCCACTCCGCTCCAGTTGTGCGCCCGGCCCGCCCTCTAGCTCTCTTTTTTTCTTCTTTTTTTCCTAGCTTTTTCTACGAGGAATCATCTTTTATACATCTTGCGTCGTTGCGAAGGCTCAGCTGCTGAGCCTACTTCAGAATGCGCTTTCTTCTTTCGGGAGTCCACTTTCCCATGTTTTAATTTTCGGGTCTTACACTTTCGTGCATCACACTACCATACATACCGGGACCCCAGTCCGGAGCTCTCGAGTTTGTCGCGGCTGGGGCGGTGCCCCGCGGGTAGGAGATACTAGGTTGGGGAAAATCCCTCTAGCCGACGATTAGGTTGGCGTCCGTTCTCATCATCCAGCGGGGAAGACCATCGCCACCTCACGCGTTAAAATGCACTCTACTGACGAGACTAATAACAATTGTGCCCGGAACTAGGATCATCACGGCACTAACAGATCAATCCATCAATCTAATTTCTGCGTGGCATTCTACTTTTCGTTCTTTCTCACTCTTCGCAGTGCGTGCTTAGCGGCGCAATATTTCCACCCGTGAAATGCAAGCTTCGATGTGGTGAATAAAAATAAATATTCAAACGACTGAAAGTGTAAGTGATGTAGGAGGATTTGTCTGTGCGGAGAAATCTAGCACCGTGCGTCACCAGGTAACTCGTCTTACTGTTGCAAGACTAATTTATTCAATATATTGCGGCAAATACATTGCACAAAGGAATTTGAATAGCTAATGGATAGTACAGTACTGTTGAAAAGGGGTCATTCATAATAATCATTGAAAATGAGTTATGCCATCGCAGATGTTCAAGCACTTTGATACCTTATTAAATGGCGCAGAAGGTTCTCTGTGGAATTATGTAGTGTATCATCCTTCGATTATTGTCTTCTTTACTGTTGTGCTTGCCATCGCATGCTGTCCTGCCGTCATTTTCCATGACGTATAATTATTATGAAGCAATGACCCGTTTCCAACAGTACACTGATATGCTGGCAGCTGGAAAACTAGTCATCTTTGCTTTGCCTGCGGAGCGGAAACCCTAAACCCCGCGAAATCGATGAGAGAATATGCTGACAGTGATTTGGTAAACATTTGTGCGTTTGATTAGTTCATGCATTTTATTTCAAACAAATAAACTTTTGCCAAGTTGTTGCTAAGGAACTGCTGTGAAAGACCACTGCAACATGTTTCGAAATAATAGTTGTGGAATGAAAACGCTTGTAGTTTTTTTGGAGCCGCCAGCAGAAGTGCTTGTTTCCGAAAACTAATAAGGTGTTTTTGTAATGCCTATTAAAAATGTATAAGTGACGATGAATTTATTATGAGTAGCGATTGTGCAAGGAATGTGGAAAGAAAAATACAATTATTGAAATAATGGATTCAGATTCAATCATATGTGATGTGTTCATAAATAATTATATGTTTCGAAATGTGATTATTTGAAGAGTGGATAATGTGAGATACGTGCATTCCAATAGCCGTTTAGTTTAGGACACCAATGAACGAGTTCCGGTATGGTTGCTGGCGTGAATTCGGTGACTCCAACCGGACCAGGCGTCAACGGGCGTGTTTTTGGCGGGGCGGGGCGGGGCGGGGCGACCGGAGGCCCGGGCGCGACCCCCGACCTCCGCTGGCGCGAGGGAAGGCGGAGCTAGGTTATTTCTGGGCGCAGGCGCTTTAAAAGCGGAGGCCGTTTAAAAATCCGCCCGGCCCGGCGCGGCGCTTCCGAGGGGGCAGGAGGGAGGGAGGGGGGGACCCGCGCGGTGAATTGCCGATCCGCGCCGCGAAAAACACATTCCTGGCAAAAAAAACCCGCGGCCCGCGGGCCGCCGCGCCGCCGGGCGAGGGGGGGGCAAGGCTGCTCTGGACGCAGTAGCGGTACCCGACCAGGGGACAATGTCGCCCCGCGTTCGGATCGCGGCGCGGATGCTGCTTTCTCACAGAAGAGCGTGTGAAACCGGCCGTAACCCCATCCCGTCTCCCGGCCCGCCTGCCCTGCCCGCCCGGCTGTTTGAGCAGGCCGCGCCCGCCGGGGCAGCGATTCGCATGGCCGCCGCCATGAGGCGGGGCCGGGCGGGCGGGCGGGCGGCGGGCGGGCGGGAGGGGCGGGGCCCCCTCCAGGGCGGGGCGGGGTTGGCGAGGGGAGGGGAGGGGCGGGGCGGGGCAGGCGGGCAGGACCGCTCGACCGTGAGGGACACGCTAGTACGGCGGCTGGAGCGGGGCTGTGTGGGCGACGTGCACCTGCCCCACACCTTAGGTAACAGCTACGCGAGTCTTCGGAGATACGCGATGCCTCCGCCCATTCAGGCGCGCGCGGCTCAGAGACGCCGCTCGAAGCATAATGAAAGTAACGCGCAGGGCAAATCTGATCTTTTAGAGTAGCTGTGGCCGAGGATTATCCAGAGAGGACTTAGTAGACAATTTTGTTTTTTTCGTAGACTCAGGCGTGAAGTAGAGAGACAAGCTCTTGGAAAATTTTGTTGCTTTGCGGGTTTTTTCTTTTTTTTAATTTGCATTCTATTCTCTTTGCTCTATGAAGAGGCGAATTAAGCGGAAATGTTTCTATTTATCTCTTTCAAATGTCAATATTTTCGTGCATTTTCTCTAGTCATGCAACAAAATGTGTATTGTTACGTCGTTGTTCTCAGTAACTGTTGCTGATTTTATTATTAACTATGACAGTTGTAAATTTCAAATGTATTTATGTTAAATAAGTTATCAAGCCCGTCTTTAACCGCTCCAGAAGAAAAAAAAAGAAAAAAAAACTTGTCTGCGGGCTCCACATATAACAGAGAACGATTTAATGACAAGTGGAGATTCAAGTGACGCTTACTGAATTTGAACATTTGTATCACGATCATGAGAGCATGGTATAAGCAGTGTGTAAGCATGGTATAAGCAGTGTAAGTTATACACAACCCCTTTTCGATTGACTTAAACTTGAACTTTCATTCACAGTATATTAATAGGTACAGCAACGTTATGAGACGTCAGTAATGCATTCAGTTTTAGCTTTTGAATCAAAGTCAGTTAACAAAATAACCCATACTGAGACGACTTAAGCCGTGCGTAGCTGTAAATTTTAGGAAATATTTAATTTAGTAGGTGGAGTTTTGAGAGATTCTCGGTCAGTTACTTTTTTCCGCATCATCAAAAAGGCCCACTGCCAATGGTTCATTCGAGTGGTGACTTCAACGCTGGAGTTGGAAGGCGAAGGTGTTGAGCCTCTCCCCTCCCGACCCCTCTGACTTAGAAATATTCGAAAAAGAATAACCAAATATATTAATGTAAGTTTCTTTAAGATGTACGTTTTTTAAAAATATTTCATAATATTATATTATTATGTATTACAAAATATAATTTACAATCGAGTTGGATCTTTTCCTCGGGAAAGCTCTAGCACATCGATGCATTGTCCCCCGTTCGGCAGTTCGTGTATTCGGGTCTGCGAGAGCGCCCGGCCTGGAGCCAAGCAGGAGCTTGGATTAGGAGGTGAGGCGCGTTAATGTAAGTTAGCTTGTAAGTTATGTAAGTTAAGCCCGCCCAAGCTGCAAAAACCCAATCGGCTACCGCAAATATATTTTTGTATCCCTAAAGATAAATAAATCCCCGCCTCTCCAGGACATCTGGAGGGAGGGGGATCGAAAGAAAGAAAGAAAGAAAGAAAGAAAAAAGCGCGGGTGGCGCGGCATCGCAAAGGCGCGGCGGGTGATTCACATGCGTATCCAGTTCGCGAGGGCCACTTGGACCAGACTCGCGCTGATCGTTTTCAGCCCCGCCACGCCCTTCCCTCCTGCACCACCGTCGCCTCACGTCCATTCACAAGCACTCACAACGCAACAAGCAACTAACCTCGACATGCGAGTTAAACACCGTTGTGTATTGCAACACTTGAGATCGAATTCGTAAACATATACGTGAGACAAAGGCGTTGGAAATAAACATAGAATTGCGCAACCTTTTCCCCTTCGTATTTCCTTTATACAAAATTTCAGTCAATGTGAATGATTTTCGTTAGTGTTTATTAGCGTTCCGTGGTTATCATTAGGTTTAGCGTGAAGCGAAGCAACTGCTATTTGAATTTCAAGTATCTAGTCAGAAGGATTTTAAAACATTCACCCATCGTCTTAATCGACATGGTCTTTCTCCTTACAACACAAAGTAATATTGCCATTGTGACCAAAATGTATTACAAAATATTGTGTTTTCGTTTATGTGTGACTAAAAAAGGAAGTGCGTTTTTAACTTTTAACCGCAGATAGTGCAAATTTTATATATTTTTTACGTATTATGTTTAAGGCATGACGTTTATCTTTAAAATAAACACTATATCAAAAGGAAATATGCCGCATCATGTATGGAAATTAGCTTATATTCTTTACCGATTTTTAGCTCGTTATCGAGGAGCTATCTAATGAAACGGTCGAACTGACGCTTCGAATCCCAAGGATGTGATTGCGAACGCATTCGAACAAAACAAGTTGTTCTGCCTTCTTCCATTCTTTGTTTTAGGGCAGGTATTCTTTGTGTCCTAAATAAACACAATGCCGTTTCCATTTTAAAGGGAAGAGCCCCCGACCCTTTCCCTTATTCTCTCCATCTCTCTCTCCAATGCTCCCTCTCCTTCTCTCTCGTTTCTTACCCTTTCTGTCCTTCTCATCTCTCATTCATGTTTCTTTTGTTTTCTGCTGCCCCCTCCATTAGTTTTTGTTTCTGGCTTCCAAGAGACTGTTCTTTAAGGGCGGCCCAAATTTTCCCTGTAATGTCCCTCTCGGAGTGCTAAATCCGGGGGCAAGCTACTTTCGCGTCTGCCTCGTCAGAGGATGGAAGTGTTCCCCCTCCCCCGCCAACGCCACGACTTCCCCCGCCTCGTCGCCGCACGGCAAACAACAACCGGCGTCGAAGTGCCTTCACTCTTGTCCTTTTCGCGAGGAAGGGAGAAGGAAGACGTAGTGCGATGACGACAGGCTGGAGCGAAATAGCTCTTTTGGCAAAGGTTAAGCACATGACAACTTTCAGCGGAATCATTGAAGTATATCTGGATACAATATTGATCATTTGGTGATTATCACGTGAGACACGGTTCGTAAAGCTGTAGCTCCATTAATGTATGATATACTGTCAATAACTCATTTGTCAGTTGTGGTATGGTGAATTTTGGTAATATATAATATACGTGTGAGATTGAGGGAACTTCAATGCATAATAATTCAGTTACTTTACTACTATTGAACATTCATATGTTGCTATAGCATTCTAACTGATATGTAGTGAGTATTTTGAGAAAACGCTTTGCGGTCGTTTTATGTGATGAGCAAAACATGTTTCAGCTGGAAAATGCCATGCGAATGAATTTACTTCTATTTCCGAACGGATGAATTAATTCGTTAAAAAACGCTAGTCATCTTATTTTGTGTTTACGTTATTTACTTGTGCGTCTTTGCATAATAAGGAGTTACAAGGCAGTAAACACTATAAATTATTTTATATTTGAATTATGGTCATTCTAATCTTTACATTTTGTGAATGACAGGTACGTAATTATTCAGTATGTGGTTATGGCACCAAGAAATGTACTTGGGCAAAAGTGTAACTTATAGTCATTGTTCTTTTATCCGTTATTACATTCTGAACAATCTTTATTCTCGTTCTATCTCATTCTAAGGATGAAAATTAGCATAAGAGAATGTTCTTCTGGCGGAAATTAAACCGAAGAAGGGATATCTGATCGGCCAAAAAAGTATTCTTACTTCATCTGGCGGTTTCAAATTATTATAAACACGGCACACTACCACACGAGTCAGGAATCAGTAGCTTATTTCGGATGGGGGATGCAGTCCTGGGGAAGATACCTGAAAGGAAAATCCCACGAGCCGAATTGGCAAATGTAGCTCAGGTCATCAATTAATGTCTCTGCACTGTCTATGACATGGAGATCCTAGGTTCCGACGTTGCCAGGAAATTCGACACTATCTACTTAGCTAGGTCGAATTCAGCCGCTGTCTGAAGGAGTATTTCAGCGGCCGGTTGATCTCATCGATAGCATATCGTGGTTTCTCTTCACCTCAATCTCACACCAGGCGAATGCAGGAGCAATGCCCTAACAAACGGGCCAAGAACCGTGCGTGTTTTCCTATCTCATCCTATCCACACCCCTTACACACTACACTGCCACACACGGGCAACCAGCCGGGAACTTACAGTTTGTGCGGGCAGGGCCGATATCCCATTGGTGGGAGATTCCTGGTTTTGAAAAACTTCGCAAGCCTATGGCTAGGTCGGTGCCGGATCTCACCATCCAGCAGGGGAAGATCTCCATCTCCCGCGGTAAAAATGTACTACACTTACGGGGCTAATGAATTTAATAGTTGATTCGTCCGGAATCACTGGTCAATCAATCAATCAAAACACACGATCTGACATGTAGGTCGGCACAAGATATCCGCTTCCTGGGAGGGAGGTACACCGCCACCTTCTATGATACTTCATTTACTTTACTGGCGGGAGCAATGACTTAGGAAGTAGATGACGCTCCAGACTCTATACACACTAGGATTTTTCCTGCTGCACGTAAAATGTCGTGATGCCTTGTCCGAATTGAATCCGTTGTCAGCTCAACGCGAGGCTCTAAGCGACACTTCACGAATGTTAGGGTACAGAGGAGCAACCACGGCTGCCCCGAGAACGGAACCCGGGACTGTTCGCCCAGAGGCGGCGAGGCACTCTCGTCGCCTCGGCCAGCCGCGGCCGAGGAGCTGCAGCGAGCTCGGCCGCCACTGGCCCAAGCAGGTGCCGCCGCCGGCCGCGTCGTCCACCGCACCAGAGCTCAGGGCGTCGGACTTTAGAGGAAACAATAAAGGGCGTCCAATCTAAGAATTTGAATGTGTTGCACTGCCGAGGACCGGCCGGCTCGAAGTGATGCTCTCAGCCTTCTAAGCTGCTGGTCCTCTCGCCTTCCCCCCTGGGTGCTGGAGATCGAGTCACACTCGGAGCATCCCTGCATATCTGCGGCTCTCTCTATATTCGGCATTCGATCATTTTATGACGTCTCCATCTGCATTATTATTTCTTTTAATCTAGCAGAACTCCTGTTCGCGGTGACTCGATGGTTAGAGTGCTCGCCGGGGCAACTCCGGGTTCGATTCCCGGCCGGGGCAGAATTATAACTGTGCGCTTTCCTTAGTCCTGTTGCTGTGTGACGATGTGAAAGCCCACCCTAAAGTTATGAAGACCAGTATATACGGTGGAGGGATCTCTTCTTGTTAACCACACGAACCGCTTATCCCTTGGAGAAAGAGGCTGGACCGCCGCTGGTCGGCCAAGGCCCGTAGCGGGCTGTTGAGTCAAAGGACGGGACAGCAGGACTCCTGCGAATGCTGTCGAATGCGTTATGAAGACTTTATGCCCCTCTGTCAGTAACATCACAGCACTAAAATGCAATGGAAAGAGTAATAAAATTGTCTTGACATTCTCTGTGCAAGTGAGTTTTCTAAAACATTGAACTTACCGTTTTTAATTTGATTGATTCATCATCAAAAACAGTAAAAAGTGTATGAGACGTGTGGGAAAGAAATAAGGATTGTGTTAATGCCAGGGTTGATGCGAATACTAAATGCATTTATTGTTAGCGTTTGCGATTGCTGTGGAATGGAATGTCGAAGAGTGAGCATGACTATTACATGGTCACGGTTACGGTTACTGACAATAATATTCCAGTATGTTTAGGCGCGAATCGCTGTGCATTTTCCCGTCGTCGCATGTGCAATAGGCGTGGCAATACGAGTGCAAAACGCGCGTGGCCGGGGTGGGGGCCGGGCGGGGCGATGGGCAGGAAAGAAAGCGGGCGGAAGCGGAGGCGCGCGAGCGGGGGAAAAGGCTTTTCCTCCTCCTGTTCCCGCCCGCCCCGCCCCGCCCCGCCCCCGCCCCGCACGGCCCCACCCCGTCCCCTTCCCGCCCCCGCCCGCCGCCCGCGCCCGCCCCGCCCCGCCGGCGTCCGGCGCCGCGCCGGCCACCGCCACCCGCTGGCCCCCAGACGCCTCACCGCATCGCCCCGGCCGACCGTGCAGATGCCGTGTCGTGTTGGCGAATGCGGATGGGGGAAAAGGGATGTGGATGGGCCGAGTTGGGTTAAGTGCGAAACACGTCTCGCCCCGCACGCGTGCGCTGCCTTCTTTTGTCCGGAAGTGTATTTTTGCTAACAACTTCCAGAGAGAAGAAAAAAAAAAGTTACTCAACTATACTTCAAAAGTATAGCAGTTAATGGTGTAATATTTACATGCTGCAACGTGTATTATTAATGGCCTGTTCCAAATTTCTCCCGTCCCCCTAATTAGACATGTTTTTGCACATCATTAAGCGTGTATTGATCGGTCCTGTTTGTGCTTTATATTTTACTCTTCATTTAGCGTTAAAGTATTACCACTGAACAAAGATCGGTGAAAATGACATAATGTTCATTTTTGTTAATATTGTAGTCCAGTGTTACGCCCTTACGTTCAGTTAAGTGAATGAATCAGCTTTTTACTTTCCCTTTTCGCCTAAAAAGCGTCTTTTATTATGATACAAACAAGAACAGCGTGATATCAAAACGCATAAACCGGTTTACAAACTCTAAACTCGGAAGATTATTAATCATCTCATTTAAATATATTATTTACTTGTACATGATGCATCACAAAGTGATTGAATTGTATTTTATAGTCTAGTGATACAATTGAAAGGCCGTCATAGATTCTCAGTGGCGGAAATTGTCATATAATCTGCATTGCAAGTTAATAAATTTTCGTAAAATTAGTTTCTATCCATTCTATTTCATTTTATTTTGTGTTGCACTTTCCTTTTTCGTGAACTTCCCCGGAAACAAACATGTAAAACTAGTAGAAAATTAACAGATTTCTGGAAAATTGTAGTACTATACCGAGTGATGAAATATTCCAAATGTCTTCTTTTCTCGTGAATGTGCTCCAGATTTATTCAATTATTTCTATAGTCATCTCCTTCATGACATCCTCATGAGAGAAGGTGAAAGATATCGATATTCGAACAGCACGATTGCAGACGTGAAAGCATTTGCTCCTATGACTGACAGTGGACAATATTATTATTACTTCTGGCTTCCGTTTCTGTAGTCCGTTTCGTATTAAGAAGTCGAATAAAAATTGTTGGTTGTAAAAAATAGGGTTGTCACCCATTCTTCACTGTCGAAGCTGATAAGTCGAGGAATCGCGATGGGTTTACTGGTCGCCGCCGAGAGCACCCCGCAGAGCAGAGAAGTCCCTGCGCGCCTTCCGGACCAGCTGGCCGCGAATGCTAATGCACACTTATCGTTGGCGTCGCGCGTCGTCGCGCCTCGTCTCGCCTCGTCTCGCCTCCCCGCCCCGCGCCGGACGGGAAGGAAGAGGGGGGCGAGCGTCCGGGAGGGGGGCACGTTGTCGCCGCCGCCGCCGGAGGTACCTGCCCCGCGCAGCGCTTCGCGGGAGCAGCCCCTTGGACCCGCCCTCCGCCCCCACCCTTGCGGCCGGGCGGCGCGGCGCGGCGCGGCGCGGCGCGGGGCAGCACGAGGCGAGCGAAGCCCAGCCACAGTCCGCGCGCGCCCGGAACCGCGAGGGCCCGCTTATGAGGAGCGCTCCTCGCCGCAGCCATGCCGCCCCCACGCGGCTCGACTCCGCCCACGCTGTCCCTCCGCGTGCCATGCCGCCACGCCGCCTGCCGGGCCGCCCGCCCGCTTTGATCCGCCCGCGCCCCCGCCCACGCCCTCGCCCGCCCGGTGCCAGCGCCAGCGCGCGGGCTTCAAAGCCACCATGGGCCTCTTCACCGACTACCTCGACTGCCTGCTCATGATGTGAGTTGGCCACACACGCTGTCAGTGCGGTTGGCGCCGGCCGCCGTCATGATGCGTGTTGATCCGTGTGATGTGTATCGTAGCAAGTGTTTTGCGCCGCCCGAATGGTTCAGGTGATTGGTCACCTAAGAGTCCGTGTAAAGAACTGCGCATATATTTTTTCTACATAGAAGTGCGCGCGCGCGCGCGCGTGTGTGTGCGTGCGTGCATGTTGGGCCTGATATTTTACCTGCTTTCGCTCATTTAAATCTGTTACGCCATGTAGTACCATCTGATGGGTTGCTAGTAAGATATTTTTCTTTAGTATATTTACTACAGTTTTCCACGTTCTTTCCTTTCCTTGTGTTCTTTTTCGTGGGTTTTCGTTGATGGTGTCTGCTGTTGAGCAAACTCCAAAATTGGCTAGACGGAACTTTTTAGCTATTACTTCACTTATAGGAAGGTGGATTGGCATTACCTTTTGCTGGAAGACTAAATAAAGTTGTAGAACGACTTCCATCTCAATCGATGCCGGAATGTCTGGTGTCGAAGACTCCCAAATGTATCGGGCCAAACGTGTGTTTACGCTCATCAGAAGGGTGAAATGGAATTTAACGCAAGCTACAAAAGTGTTCTTCAACGAAGGTACTAAGACGATGACGGGGGTATCTGAGGGTTTGACAGCAACCAGCGTGATTGCTGTTTGCTGTGTGCGGGGGCCAGTGATGTGTCGCGATCGCTGTCGTTTATGTCCGTGTCGCATGCGCTAGTTTCTCCTGTCTGCTTGTCGGTAACGAGCGTTTGTGTCCTGTGTCGCAGCCTGTTCGAGCAAGAGATCATGAGCTATGTGCCCGCCGTGCCGGCGACGGCCCGCTCGCCGCGCGGCTCGCCGCAGCTGTCGCCGCAGGCGTCTCCGGGGCTGTCGCGGGCCAACGCGCGCGCGCCCGCCCCCTACCGCCGTGACTTCGAGGCCAAGCTGCGCAACTTCTACCGCAAGCTCGAGTCCAAGGGCTACGGGCAAGGGCCCGGCAAACTCAAGTACGTATGCCCCGCCTACCCGCATCCCATACCGAACTATGTGGTGGTAGCAGTGGTGGAGATGACGACAGAGTGGGCACTTTCTGGAAAACACGGAAAATCGAAAAAAATAGGGAATTTCATTGCTCTGGAAAAATCAAGAAATTTGTAGAAGAATCTCAAAAAGTCAGGGTAAATTTTAAGAGGGTCATAAAAGATACTTATTATTATTTAAAAACATTAGTATTTAAGTTTTTTATTAGTATTTATTTTATTTTTTGCTCAATTTTTATCTAGTGAGAAAGTGTTGCTTAATTATACTTTGTGATAGTAAAACCAGCCAGCTGAACAAAAGGTATCAAAAGCTTTAATATTTTCTTTAATTAGTTTGAAATTACAAATTTTATCATCAGATATTGTTTTTAAACTCACTGGACAAACAGAAAATTCAGGGAAATTTGTTTGAGGGAGAGAGTGGCCACCGTGGATGATGGTGATGATGACGATGATGGTAACATCTAGGATCATTGTAAAAATATATTGATAAAATTACAATAAAATTGATAGTTCTAAGTTGATGGTTAAGGCTGATCATAAAGGACCAAAATCAGAGATAATCCTTATAATGAATTTGTCATCATAAAAGTATCTTTCTATATCTGCTAGATTCTTCATTTGTCGTAATTGAACTGCTCTCAGAAAATCACTTGCTTCATTTAGTGGTCTCCTATTCCAAAAATTACAATTTTATGGTTTTCTTGCATATTTCTCATCTATGATTAAAGATTAAAAGGAATGAAGTGATCCAAAATGTTAAATGTGCTTTTGGGTTTATTCAAAATATTCTCATTTAAGTGCAAGCATATTTTATTAAAAGGAATCAATTGTGTCAACAAAAGATCCTTATACTTCAATTCAATTCACATTATAAATCAGTGAAAATAAATCTTGAAACACACAGACAAATAAATATTAGAATGTTTTCCGGATTCTGTAAGGTTTCATTCAAATTTTATTTTTCACTAGCTTGAAGTATAATTTGAAACAAATCTACCCTTTACAAACTCTACAATAATCATAGAGGATAATTACTTTTATATCAGTATATTTCTTTATCAATGATTAATTGTTTTATTTATTCTTTAAGTACTAACTTTATGTAATGTTTATACAATAATGAATTTCTTTTCATTCCTTAGGTTACATATTCGCCGTGAACATTTGCTAGAAGATGCCTTTAATAAAATTATGGCAGCTTCTAAGAAAGATTTACAGAAGTGTAAGTTGTATGTTACCTTTGATCGTGAAGAAGGGCTAGATTATGGAGGACCCTCTCGAGAATTCTTTTTCCTTCTGTCTCGTGAACTGTTCAACCCTTATTATGGACTGTTTGAGTACTCTGCTAATGACACATACACTGTTCAAGTGTCTCCTATGTCAGCCTTTGTGGATAATCACCATGAATGGTAAGCAATTATTCCCTGTTCATTAATTTTGCATATTCATCCCTTTTTTTCCAATTCTAAATATTGACTACTCTTAATCTGCATTTCTAGGTTCAGGTTCAGTGGTCGTGTCTTGGGTTTAGCTTTGGTGCACCAGTATTTGTTGGATGCTTTCTTCACAAGACCTTTCTACAAAGCACTTCTCAGACTGTAAGTGTTATAATGTTAAATCTGATATTGGAGACTTACTTATATATTTGTTTTTAGTGTAAACACATCTCTAGGAAAATACTATACATTTTATATTTAGAATTTTATAAATAGTATAAAATAGAAATGTATACAATTTTGAATTTGAAAAATATCATTCACACCTGTGTAAATGAAGTGATATAAATAAAGTGATACAAAAGTCAAGAGGATGTTATTTTATGTCACAAGATATATAAGAGTATGTTATTTTTTGTGTCATGATACTAGTAATGATATTTTTCATGTGATTCTAAATGACTGTCATTTTTCTTGTAGACCTGTGTCTTTGAGTGACCTAGAATCCCTTGATAGTGAATTTCATCAAAGTTTATTGTGGATAAAAGAAAATGACATCACGGGTGATTTACTAGATCTCACTTTTGCGGTCACTGAAGAAGTGTTTGGCCAAGTAGTTGAACGGGAACTGAAACCTGGTGGTCGTAACATAAGTGTTACAGAAAAAAATAAGAAGGTAAAAAAATATTTATTTATATATCAAACAACTTTAGAGTTGGAATTAATTTTCTGTCTTTAAAATAATTTACAATTGATACTTTTAATTTATTATAATGAAATTATTATTTTATTTAAAAATTAGGAATATCTTGAACGGGTTGTTCGATGGAGATTGGAAAGGGGAGTTGCAGAACAGACTGAATCTTTAGTGCGAGGCTTCTATGAAGTGGTAGATCCAAGACTAGTATCTGTTTTTGATGCAAGAGAATTGGAATTGGTAATAGCTGGAACAGCAGAAATTGACCTGATTGACTGGCGCAAAAATACAGAATATCGATCAGGTAACTATTCTGTTTATCTCTTTTTGTGTACAAGTATCAATACTTGAGAGAAAATAACTTTTCAGAGTAGTAACAAATTAAGTTACAATACATTTTAGTTAGTAAGCTTATTGAGTAAAATGAATTAAAAATCTCACTTTGGAATTATCAGATTTATTCCATTCTTTGAAAATAAAATGAAAACTGTCTGGGTGCAGGTTTGAAATCTTTTCTTTTCTCTAGTAATTAGGACCTTTGTTTTTTGTTTATTGATTGGTGTTTCATTTTATGAATACGTAATTTTTGCTTCCAATTATTTTAGACAATCAAGATATTCAATTAAAATATTGGGAAATCATTTTCTAGTTTGATTAATTGTAATATTGTTTTGATTTTGTATAATTATTGAAGCCAAGTAATGTATTTTCTAATTGGGATATGTAATTACAATAATTCCAGTTATATTTCATTACTAAAATATGGAATATAATGATTATACAGTGAACTAAATTATTTTAACTGATAATAAAATCATGTTTTTTCTAGTTTTTGACCAATGGTTCTACACCTCTCTCTTGTTTATTATACATTTTTAATTTCATTACTTTTATATTGGTCTTTTCCCATAAAATTTTACTTGCATCTTTATTAGACTTTTCTGCTTTAACTGTTCAATATTAGACTTTTACTTGGAATGCAAAGAAACTGCAAAAAATTTCATTGTATCTTTAACTTTTCAGTTTTTCATATTCTGAGTAAACGTAATTATGCTTGTTGATTGTGTCTTCTTATTTGAATGATATTCTTATATCTTATATTTTTACTGTATTCGCCTTTCTTGTTTTAACTTGATCTATTTTCAACCCAGTTTTTATACTGTAACTGAAAACCTTTTGTTTAGGTTATCATGATAACCATCCAGTTATGCAGTGGTTTTGGGCAGCTATTGAACGTTTTACAAATGAGCAGAGACTTAGGTTACTTCAATTTGTGACTGGGACATCTAGCATTCCGTATGAAGGATTTTCTGCACTTCGAGGAAGTACTGGACCTCGCAAATTTTGTGTGGAGAAATGGGGCAAACCTAACAGCCTTCCAAGGTAAATATTTAATATTTTTTGTTCTTTAAAGATTGTGATGTTCATTTTGTTAAAAAAATAAAATAATTTTCTCATATATAAAAACATTATTTTGTGTGATACAATGGTATTGTTACTTTTATCTAAATGTATGAAAGGGGGTAAAATCTTTTTCCTATAATATTAGAAAGCCTTAGGTTAATTGAATACTTTGTATATCAGTGGTGTCAGGTGATTCACTACAATACATAACAACATAGTAAAATAAATTATAATAATATTATTATTATTCCTTCTCCTCTTCTTTTATTTTTTTATTATATATTTTTTTACTCCTTCCACATCTTCTAACACAAATTATGTATGAGGCAACAAGCGCAAGAATGGCCCAACTGCATTCTGCCATGAGAGGAAAAGTGGCTTCACTGCAATGAATAGGGGATGGCAATTAGGCTACATTTTCTCTCTTGACAGATGTCTGTTACGCTTGTTGTCTTGTTTAGGATACTTCAAAGAAATAAACCTCTCTCTCCAAATTGCACACAACACTCCCCTCTCCTCTCTTATGTCATCTCCAACAATTGTTCTCAAAATATTATGAAATCGACCAAATTAGACTCTGTGTGATAAAGACAAATTATGGTACACAATGTGTCAATTCTGTATTGGAGTTCTTTCCACATCAATATATCAGATATGTGATTTATTTATTCACATTGAAGAGTAGCTTACTGAATTGTTGTTATTAAAAATCCAATGCCATGTACCAGATGAAAACTCTATTTAGAAGTTGAAATGTTCTATGTAGCATTTTTTGGTGTATTACTTAGAGCCAATTTTAATTTGCGTAAAATTTAGAAAATTCAAGTATATGTAAGAGATGTTAATCACATTATTTGCAAAATTAGTGTCATATTTGAACATTTTCACTTCGCCGATTTAAATGGTTGAGGATAATGTGTCAATAATCATCCAAATATATTTTAATAAAGATTGATTTTTATGTTGTTACCTATTAAGGAGAGATTTGATATTATGATTTATCAAAGTTAAGTGGATTAAGTATTTACATTTAGAAAGTAATTTTGAAAGCCTCACTACACTCTTTGAAACATTCTCTATATTTGAGATTTCTGCTGAATTATTGTAATGTATTGCATTAATCACAAATTTTTGCACTTTTGTTCCCAGGGCACACACCTGTTTCAATCGCTTGGACTTGCCTCCTTATCCAACTCCAGAAATACTCTATGAAAAACTATTGTTAGCTGTGGAGGAAACTAACACATTTGGCATTGAATGAACAGTGTATTGTAAATGTTGTCCTCATGCAGATTTTTTGATAGAATGAAACACAGCATGTAATAGAGATTTTAACAAAAAGCAGGAACATTTAAGCTGCATCCTGCCTCTCTTCGTATGTAGGTAGTACTATGAAGAGATTAAAATGTTTGAATAATGGTTAAGGAGGAAGAACATTTCATGTAAGTAGAAGTTGTCTTCCACAAGATGTTAATGGTGTAGTTTTGGAATGAGATAGAAGCAATGAAATTTGCTGATGGATTAAGACAAGCAGGAAAAGTGAATATTTAATAGAAAGGTTTTTATTTGTGGTGAACAGTTTGGTTCATTGTGTTTGATTTTGTTGGTTCAAATCTATTGTGTGTGTATGAAATCTTGTGGGCTTACTTCAAATGAACTGAAGACGATTTTGTCAAAGAAGAGAGGTAGAGTTTATAGATGTTTATATTACAAATATGAGTCAATTTTATGTTAAGATGAATGTCTCTCTAAACATTCATAGTATATGTCAAGTCTGAAGGAGGTAGTTATTCTCCATCAACATATGAAATATGATTTTAATTTTTTAAATTTAAATTATTATTTTATTTTACTGTTTTATATTCACATTATTATGTGGCTCAAACTAAATGTCTTGCTTGGCCAGTAAAATTGTTAAAAAGAATGCTTGATGCTATTCACTGCATTAGCAGACAGACGTGTGAGAAATCTTGCACACTTGTGTACATCTCAACTGCCTTGCATTTGTACAAAACTAAAACACATGAAAAGGAATTGTTCCTGATGGAATCTGACTGAATGTAGGAATTTTTAAATTTACTGCTTAGCTTGTTATGCCTCTCAGGATCACGGAAACCAGCAGTCACACAGTAAGTGCTGCTCAGAGTAGTCTGTAGACTAGGGGATAGCACTGTCACTCATAGAATGAAAGGAGCTGTTTCAATGACTTAGCTACTCTGCAGTGCACCCTAAGGTAAAATAATGAATTTAGAAAAGAAGAATTAATGCCTTCACAGTTAAAGCCAGCTCTTTGGTATTGTTTTTCCAAGATCATGAATGATTACCTGGTATTTTTCATAAAGGTGCACCTCGTAGGTTGTATATTGCAGGCTTATTTTGCACTATTCTATTTGCAGGAGAAAGTAGAATGAATAGTCAAAAGAGAGAAATCGTAAATTATAAAATTATATTACAATTTTTGAGCTACTTTGTCTTGGCACTGATATAATTCTTTATTATTGTATAGCATTTAGATAGTGCAAAAGTGCCTTAGAATCAAACGATCACTTTTAGTAAAAAAATTCACTCATTGAACAGAACTGCTCAAAACTTTTAATGCAGAGGTTTTGTTGCCTAGGGTTGCATTGCTATTCATTTATTGAAATTTGACTGCAAATTATTGTATTGTTCACTGTTGCTGTGCACACTTTTGTTGTGCAATCCGGCCAACCAATGCTTGCCTTGAAACAATTTATACAAGTAGACCAAATCATCATTTGTGTTGCGTCCATGTTAATTATGTTGTTGGGAAGGGTCTCTGTTTAGCTTTGTGCACTTTTCTGCAACTGCAGTTAGAATGATAGAAATGTTAAGTTGATAACAATCAGTGACTGTGTGGTCACCAGTTAATCACTGTGCAATGTCTTGTTCTATTGAGGGGTATAGCATGAACAGATATTCTTCAGATTGTGAATCAGAGTAACATGTTTTAAGTAGGGAACAATTTGTCAATCACTTTCTGAACTTCATTTTGAATCATCTCTCTAATGCATGAGATATGATCCTTCACAATTCATAGGATAATGACTTGGCAATTGAGTATTAGATCTAAAAATAGTAACTATCATTGTCAATAAAAGTAACATGCCTATCATCAAAGGCAAAAGTTACTCACAATTTATTAAAATGAAATTTAAAATTAAATTTTATTATCTTCATCAGTAGCATCTCAGAGTAGCATTTTGTGTGAAACAATTACTTGGTATACTTGCACTGCACAAATCAAAAAGTAATTAAGCCAGTATTTTGTGGACAAAACATTAGTTTTTTTAAAATGTTTTCTCTATATTGTATTGCAGTGGAAATACATATTTTCTCATTGCTATGCTGTTCATTATTACCTTTTTTGCATACAGTCTTATTCTTCTAGAGTATGTAAAAATTATCAGGAATTTTGAAGTCTGTACTAGAGTGGTTTTCCAAGACAATAATTACATTTATTTTTTAGTTGTTGTGACAATCAGTGTAAACATTTATTAGTTGAAATTCATGAAATTTTGCATCTAATATTCTTTTTTTGAATGTGGTATTGTGTTTAAAATGTACTTTTTCATAGAAAACTTTTCAATAATGGCTTTTTATAAGATGTTTTTAATTGAATGCTACATGTTTTGGTCGTGTACTGGCTTGATGGGTTTTTAACAAAAACAAAAAAAACAAAAAATATTCCTTTTGTGAATACCCATGTGTTTGATTTTGTATGTGTCTGTATGAACTGACATTACATTGTTGTCATTTGTGATAGTTATTGTCATTGTTTGATCATTGTGAACAATTTTTGTAATATCTACTTCATGTTAATTAAAGTCTAAAATATGTACCTGAGTTCTTTATGAGGCAGTGAAGACTTTGTTTGTGAGTACACTGCAAAGCCTGCCTGTGTAATGTTCACCATTGTACATTTAATCAAATATATTGTTGATTATCTGTCAGCTAATTAGGCAGTAGGCTAATAATATTGGCTTAGAATGTATGATATGTTTGACTTTTTGGGCATTTATTTTTCATTGCAAGGGTGTGCCTACACTGTAAAAGAAGTATCCAAACTAACTGTAGAGTAAAGGAAGAAGTTTATGGCTAAATATGATGTTGCAGTGAGCACACAAGGGGAATATCAGAAGGTATATTAACTTTCCCTTTGCTTTCTGTGGGTATTAATTTTCTACCAGAATTAGAAGGTTGTTATGATTTGTGATGAACATTGGTACTAGTCAGGTAGCATTATTATTTATAATTTATTACCATTACTGCTATTGTTGCAAAATAAATATATATCATATTTATATGTATTTTGTGATTGGTCTATGTAAATTAAAATTCCTTTGTATAGATGTTATGTAACAATATTATTACTGTAATTCACGAGAAAGATGCATTTTATTGGACTTTGATCGAGAGAGGAGGCAGTCACCATAAGATCATACATTTTATATGTAGCAGCAGTTTGACTACCCATTTATGCCTTCAGGTTTCATTAATACTGACAGATATGTTTGTGTAGAACTGATACTGATGATCACACTTCAATCAAAGAGAATATTTTAAGAACAAAGTCTCTGTTCCTGGCACACATGAATGCCTCTTTCTCAAATATTGTCTAATGTTGTCCTTGTCTGCACTTAGTAGATCATGTCTAGACCTGCTGAACCATTAATAGTGGAGCAGGGAAATGAATTTTGCTATCTGAATTGTTATCATCAATAAAATGGCTGATTGTTTGGAGAGTTTTGTGTGCTGTTTTATTAATTTTTAACCTAATAGTGAATTAAGGCCCAAATCTTCTCATTGTTTCTATTAAGCCATTCGGGCTACTGCTTTCATTTTGTTATATACACATATATACACACACACACACACACACACACACTTACATACATCGCACATACATACATACAAGCAAATTTATAGATACTTTTATGTTGATAGAATCCATTCTGAATTTTCAAGGAAAAAAGTTGGCAGATGTCAATTATTCTTTCCTCATTATTTACATGATTTTCTCCATAAGGTTCTACAGTTGTTTCACGTATTTTTCAACTCTAGCATTAAATTTCTCCAGCAAGATTATTTCCTTTCGGCTACTGATGTTCAAAATTTGACCTACTAATTCAAGTTCATTCTTAATAACAATGGTCTCATCATTTGATGGAGCATGCATATGCACCACTGACTACAATATTATATCTTTTCAGTATAAGCTCTACTTTAATAATTCATTCATTTAGCCTCTGATATTTCTTGCCAATTTACTTTTCAAGAAAAAGAAACCTCTGCTTTAACTCTTTTAATTATATTTACTCCGCTATAACTTCTAAATTTTCGGTACCTTTTTCTTTTCTTCAGTAAGAGTGACAATATCCATATCTAATCTTTTCGTTTCTTACAAGACTTCGATCCTTTTAGTTCGCAATTCTTGAATATTTCATGAAGCAATATTCACTGTCCGTTTTCTATTGGTAAGTCATCATCTACGTGTGTCAGACTTGTTATATTGCTAGGTTCAGAAGCAGAGAAGTGTTTTTCTAGGAGTAGGGATGTCCTGTCCCGCAATTTGGAGGGACAGGATTTACTTTCAGGTTTTTCCCCCCTAGTGGGATTGCCTCCTCTATGTCTATGAGGCCTCCCCTTGGACCACTCTTTAGGGAGTTTAATTCCCAAGGTGAATGATCCAACCCAAAACCACTGTCCGCTCATCTGCCCTCCAATTTTGAGGCCATTGGCAGACAGAATAGTGTATTCACCTAAGAAAAAAAAGATGAAACAAAGGATAGCAAGAGATAAGTAAATTGAGTAATAGTAGGAGAAAATGGGAAGATCAGAAAAGGAATGACTCCTTAGGCCTTGAAACCTAATAGTGTCAGTATCAAAAACACAAGGGGTCAGAGAGACCAAACAGAAAAGAAAATTGAAGTGTGCCATAAGTGGAAGAAATGCCACCAGTGTCAGAGCTAGACAATTTTGGGTCCGGGGCAATGATGAAACATGGCCTCCCCTTCTGGAAAAAAATTAAAAGTATGCAAGATGTAACAAGAAACTGTACGAGTTGGTTTATTTCAACAAATTACAAAAATTACAATTTTTTAAGCCAGAAAATGCTTTGGAAATATATTTTAAATAATAGTTTTAAGTATAAGTATTTAGTGATAAAATAATACAATTTTCAAGGTGAGCTTAAAACGCTAAAAATTGTTGTCCATTATATGATTATGTACATATCCTGACTTGTTTTACAGGGCTTGTGCAGTATTTATGTGACATAAAAATAAATATAATAATAATAATAATAATAATAATAATAATAATAATAATAATAATAATAATAATTATTATTATTATTATTTTCTAACAATGTTTATTTTCTTGGAAGTTTGAACACTTGTAATATATATTTGCGCCATTTCCAAGATATCGAGCAGTTGGAGATGGGAAATTGTCATGCAATCGGGAGCTTTGTTGCTACTAAAATGTTTGCTATTGGAGCTCTCGACTTGATGACTATCCGCATCACCTGGTGTGACTTTAAAGTGCCAATGTATTTAAATTAGAGTTCAGTTAGGGGGGTAGTGGGGAATCTTTCGGTGTGTAGAGATTAGCAATACATCGAATATCTACGTAATATGATTTCTTAGGATCCCAAAACAGTAGCGTAAAGTTTGAGCAACTGTAATAAGATAGAGACTTTTTGTAATGCATATTTACGATTTAAGAATATGCAGCCCAAAACAACGTGTCACGGTGTAATTGGTATTACTCGCCCTCTCTCTTTCTTGGTAATTCTGTTACTCGCACAACTTTTCTTGAACGATGAACTTGCTTCCCCCTCTCTGGCAAAAGAAACAGATGAAGGAAAAAGCTCGCAGCGATCACTGACGACAACATTCCAAACACATCTTCACTGGCGCGAAATAGAAACAATTTTCTTTTGGAGACGAGAACTTCTATCCGTGAAATGACCGAAGCATTTCGAATATTCATTACAGGAGATACCTCAAACCCCTGAAAAAGTTAGTACGCAAATTATTGAGAAAGTTGCAAAGGCATGACTAATTCTTTAGAGACTGGCATTACTTCATAAAATCTAGTTGCTGATTACATAACTAATACCCCCACTCTACCAGCATTTCTTCAATTCATCAAGAAAAGTTGCCCAACTATTACGACAGAGAGTATTACATATCGACATTACGACATCTGGCGGTACAATTCGGTAGTTTTTGAGGCGCACAATTCGGGTTTGAAGATGAGTGGCGGCGGGGGCGGCAATCGCATGTTTCGGAATACGAGAACTGCGTTGGCAGAAATTGGAAGGAGAAAATATCCCTGGCCGCGACGATTGCTAATAGAGATGGACAACAACGTTGATGATGGAGACAAGCCACAGGAATTGAATTATAAGGGCTCTCTTAGGTTCAACTAAAACCACTATAAATAAAGTAATATAGTAAAATAAATCAAAAATTACGAAGAACATGCGGAGGCAAGGTGAAAAGTTCTTGGCCTCAAACAGAAATGGCGTAGACATCAATGAACTTTTTTCTGTAATGTTTATACAAGTTTCGCAATAACTTTTGTAAAGTGTCAAGTTATTATATATCTGCTTTGAAATACGCGTGGTATGTGAGTTTCGTTCAAATGGTGAAATCGGAATACCGTGCCGTCATCAAATTACTTGTTTTGGACAGTAACCAACAAAAAATCATCAAATGTTGGTAAGATTTTATTCGAGGTCTTCATTTCCAACACTCAAGAAATAAGCCGCTTAATTTAAACGTGATTGTTCTTCTCGAAGATGATCCACAAGCTACAACCACAGAGGAAAATCTCGAAAAAGTGCACAATATGGAGTTGGAAGATCGGCGATTAATGATCCATGAAGTAGCTGACGCCCTAGACGTCTCAGAAGAATGTGTCCGATTCATATTACAGAAAGAATTGAGAATGAGTAACGTTTGTGGATGTTGGGTGCCCCAATGAGCCGAGTTGACTGCTGATCAAAAGCAAAGAAGAAAACGACTTTCACGGCAAGTTTGGAGAGCTTTAAAAAATTTAACAATTTTTGGCGTCAATTTGTTACTGTGAATGAAACGTGGGTTCATCATTACACACCGGAAATAAAACTGCAATGGAAGCAGTGTTTGGAAGTTGGTGGTCGTACACCAAAGAAGGCGAAGATCGTTTCATTTACTGGAAAGGTGTGCAAGTTCAAGTGTAGGAATAGAAGGAATATTTTTCAGCGATTAACTTGCAAAAGGTAAGAACATTAATGGGGAATCATGGAAGTCTTCAGGGACAACGTGATGAAATAATTCGTGAGAAGAGACCAGGATTGTCAAAGAAAATTGTCATTTTTCATTAGGACAATGCCCCTGCTCACCAGGTCCAAATATATCTTACCAAATAAAGTGATGCGACACTTAAAACGCGCAAACAACACCAACATCTAAATTGTAAGAAAGATTTTATCCAAATAGATATGCTCTGACGTTCATGTAGACCCTGGGAGTCAGAAACAAATCTTTTAATTTGAGGGGGTATTTTATTTTATGTTTATTCTTCATTTCAAAAATTTTCTCAGAAGTAACAATTTTTTCCTTTAAATGCTCTCCTAAAATATATAAGTATGTTTAAAAATGTATTAAAGGTCCAATTTTCATTTGAATCTTTAAAGTTTCGGAAATTACAAAAGTCTTAATGTTTTTAAATCCTCGCCTACACCTTTATTATTGAAGGTGGAGATTTTTACTTTCTCATGCTTTTTCTTAATGCAACCTATTTGTTAATATTAACACATCAAATGATTTTATGTACATTTATTTCAAATTTTATCGTTTTTTGAGGATTTTGAATAAAATTATGTCAATGTTCCAAAATATACTTGTAAGATAATAGCTTCACATTTTCTTTAGTCTTTTTGTGACAATAGAGAACAAATGCACTGAATCAAGTGGCACACGAGTTATCTTCATTTACACTTCTGAATTATCAGAAATTACACAAAAGTATGCTTGACCTTTCTTCTCAGTAGTTCATTTTAAGATCTGAAATCGAGGGACGACAACTACAGGTCCATCTGACTTGATGTTTCCTTTTAAAGAATTTTTTCATTTATGCTGAATATAAAATGTATTGCAATTTATAGTCTTATTGTTAATATTTATAACATAAACAATTGATATGTAGAACAAATTTTGTTAGAATAGAAAATTAGTAATAGCTGTTTTTGAATTAGTATCATTTGGTGTGAAAGTATTGAAGCCCACCTCAAGTCCCTGAATGAGTTCCCTCCACTATTTATTCATATTTAAATTTCTAGATGATGCTACACAAAGTAGTTTCTCATTATTTATGTGATATTTCAAAATTATCTTCTGTTGAGCAACAAGTATGGTAAATTGTCTTTGAATTTTTGATCAGTTTATTTTTGTTTGATTTGTTAAATAGATCCTTTTAAAAGGACATAGAATCTGGTATTAAATAAAAATAATAAGTATATGAGGTAAAATTCATACGAAATTACTTTTCTAAAGTCTTTTTTTTTTCTTCTTTCATTTATTGCATCAGCAGCACGGAGAAGACAAATGCATCTTTCAACGCTCAATCTGTGATGGCTCTTTCTTTTGCTGCTCTCTGCATAAGGTAGGCTAGCTTTGATAGACTTAAGAAAATGTGATAAGATCGGAAACTATTGAGTAGATTTGAGTTTTCTTTCAAAAAGAACATGAAGTACTCAACCAAAGAGAGCTTATTCTTCTTGACCACTAAAGCTTTTGAAAATGTCTTTAAAAGTATACTTCATATTTTTTACATAAGTGATAGAGCTGACATTGTTTAAATTGAAACTACTATGAGATGGGTCTGTCTGAGAAATATAGGCTTGTAAGTTGAACCATGGGCCTAAGTGAGGAGATTTCCACAATTAATAATTGAGTGAACTTTGATGGACGATTCAAATAATTTAAAAATAGTTTTAAAGATTTTTTCTGATAAGTTGGCACTGTTTGTAATTGAGGATAAGTAGAGGAGATACAAAAGGAATTTCTCAATGAGTTTTCAGATAAAACTAACATTCTAATTATCTTTAGATGTATTTTACTTTTGATATAGGATTTTCATATTAATTTGAAGGAATTTTTTGATAAAACAATAACATGCAAATAATAGTTATAATTTTTTTAACCATAAAAATGCCCTAGTTATTATTCTTTTTAAAACAAGGGAGGGCAACTTTGAGTTCCCAGCACCCTTTTATCAGATGCAAGTGCTAGCATGCATTTGATACTTTCTTTATTTACAATAAAGGAATCATTTTACATAATAATTCAGCATTATTTTGTGATTCTTTGATATGTTATTTCTAAAATATTACAATAAACAAGTTTGGTTACATTTTGTAACAGATTATTTGCAACTTTTCAGTGAAAAAAGTAAACAAATTGATACAAAATTGTAATTTATTTCATAAAATGTATACAAAATGTAAATTTAAGTAAAAATACTGTTTCTGAATTATTCAAAATAATCAGATATTTCCAAACATTTTGTAATGTTTGAATAATTTCACAGTCTTTACAACAGGAGAAAACAAATACCAACGGTTAGAAAGTCATTCAATGGTGCAAAAAGGGGTCGAGTAGGCCTATAACTGTTCATACAATATGCAGATTTTCTGAGAATTTTATACATTTCATTGCTAAATTATTCTAAATATCATTCATGTGCAAGATTAAAAAACTGGGATTGGGTCATAGCATTAAGGAGTATATGTATTACTGAAATCCAAACTGGACAAGTAAATTTACAAAAAATCCAATAGTAAAATGAGATGCAGTGTTGCACAAATCATTGCTTCTGACAGGGGGTGTCCAGAGGCAGGAAGTTGGCAACGTGCTGAGGTTCTTGCCCTGGCCCCCAGTTATGCAGGACCCGAAAAATTTGTACAAAATTTCTTTTCAATTAAAAAAATGAAGGGGAAAAAAAGAACTGTGGTCGAAATAAAATTCATTTTAAAATATATTTATAACAATAACAATATATAAATGGGGGAAACATGTTTGAAACACAAACATTGGATCCACTGCACCACTTGCCTTTTCTGTGCATCCCTGCTTCTAATTTCACTTTCTCATTGCCTCAATCAGGTTTGCCGCACTTCACATAACAGCAGTACTTCTAATTCTCACACACTATACTGTTCCTAAATACAATGAAAGTCAAATCTGATATCCACCTATAAAGTATTAAATTTTATCATAATCAATATGATGGGAATCTCTCAAGAGAGAAAAAAAAATTCAAAAGTAAATTTGTACTTCACACTAATATTCTGGACAGGGGATAGAATTCTTTTGCTTTCAAAAGTTCCAACATACAGTATTTAACTTTCTTCCTGCTAAGGTAAAATTCATCATTGCATTTTGGGGTGTAGTGTATAATTTTGTTTATTCCTCATCATTGATAAATCAAATGCAGTTTTATAAATTTATTGGTTTGTGTATACTTAAACCAAACCAAATCTAAAACAAATATAAATATATTTCTCTGAAAAAATAATAATTTTGTTACAATACATTAATGTATCCAACCAATAAATAAAATTTCATACTAATCAACAATAACAATTTTTTTGTTCACTGAATTGGGTGAACAATTACATATTCTATAATTCAATCACAGTGTAAAGAATATAAAATTACCAACAACACTTCTTGGAAGGTGTTTTCTTTACATATTTAATTTAAATATATTTTCTGAGCACTTTCAAGCTAAAAGCCTGATTGGAGCCTTCATGTGTTTTGTTCTTCCTCAAGATGGAAGAAGAGAAAGGGTATGTAAAAGATGCAAGAAGACAAAATACTGAACAGGAATTAATGATAGATGGACATTAGAAATCCATGAAATGTTTTTTCATGTTTTTTACATTCACATACTGTAAATAAATGGTTAATGAGACACTTATTCTGTTGTTAGGTCATATTATAGATAAAACTGAAATAATTTCTGCATTCACCTCAATTTTTTTACATTATTAAAAGGAACAGCATGAGTGTCACACCATTTCATAAAATATTCTCCCAAAATAGAAATACATGCAAGTAATGTAAGGGCATCATTTTCAGCCCTATGGCAATTTATTGCATTTCTACCAAAAAGAAACTTGTATAGATCTTTAAGTTTAAATGAATTCAGTTGTGCCAAAGATTCATTAGCGTCATCACTAAAGAGTTGCCTTTTAGCTTTAATTGTATTCAGAACCTCTGGGAGGGGAGCATTAATTTGTTTATTTTGCTCTGGAGTTCTTTCATTGATCTGTTGCATAAAACTTCTATCTTCAGCCAATGTACTGGCAGTGCCATTTTCATTACAGGTGTCTTTCTGAATATCATTGTTTTTTCCTTTCAAAACTGATTTCATTTTCAATTTTTGTGTGTAAGTAGGCAACATATCCAGAGGAATCTGAGAAAAAAGTTCTTTAAATGCTGGTAATGAGTCCACACAGAGTGTGTCATCAGGCAAAATCTGAAAAATAAAGGTTTAATAAATTTAACCTTTTGATTGCGTGTATGAAAAACATCACGTTAAAAAGATATCTAATTTAATTAACTTTAAATACCTTATCAGCATTCATGATTCCACTCTGCAGTATAGGAAAGTCAAATTTAATTCCATTATGAGCAACAAGGCATACAGGTGGTATTTGCCGACTTAAAAACAAATTGATCATATCACAGACATCTGCATCAAATGTTTTCTCCTTTTCTAACATTTCATTTGACAGACCTTAAAAAGAGATAATCGATGTTTTAAATACAATGTTTGAATGTGGGGAAAAACTGAATGAGAGAAATATAGTAAATAGAAACAGTAAAATCTTAAAGTATATAAATCACTTTATGGTAGTTCATTCTTAAAGGAATGAATAGTGAGATTAATGCTGACTAGAATTTAAACTTGGTACTCAATGATTGTGGTAAATATGATAAATTTGAGCAAGAAAACTGAAAAAGATAAACAATGTCGCAGTTGTGGTGGGTCAGGATTGAGCAAGAGAGGAGGATAAGGTCAGTAAGGAAGTATTGACAGAAATATTAAGTTTACTTCATCTCCAGATGGACATGAATTTTTTGAATTAAAAAACTTTTATGGAAATAAAAATCAAAACATTGAATGAAAAACGTATATATGTGTGTGTCTATATATATTCATACATACACAAATGTTTCAAATGTTCAATTAATAAAAAAAATGTAGATGCCCTAAGTATAAAAAATTAATGATATCACATGTACGAAAACGAACGTGACTTTCGCGGGGAGAGAAAAGGCACAAACAAGGAAAATAACCCTGTGATAAATACTCTTGCTTTTGGAGGATCAGATGATAATAGTAATAATAAAGGGAAAGGGAAGAGAGTGACAACCTTAGCAATGCTTCTGCTGTCAATACCTGTGACGTTCGTAGCGGTGGGGTTAATCATACGGAAGGGGTTGCAGCACAGCGTGAGCTTGTGAGTGACGCGCGGAATGCCGTAGGGGGTGGCGTTTATGTTCTCTCGGGACGCTGCCACCAACGCCAGCTCTGTGATCTTGGTCTTGTTGTGCTCTTCCGACGGCAGCCCGGTTGTCTCGAGGTCGAGGAACACGAAGGTGTTGATGCTGCGGCTAGCCATGACGCCGGCCTGCATGGCCCGACCCGGCACTGACGGGTTCGCACGGCTACCGCGACGCTCCCCCCGTGCAGCGGAAGGTGATGCGTCAGCCGAGCGGGCGAGCGGGCGCCCCTCCCACGCTGGCACACTCGTCAGCTCTTTAATTGAAATGGCATGCGGATTTAACAACCACGACACGAAGCTTTTCCGATGCACACACTGGACTTCACCCGATCTGTGCAGGATCCTAAACGTCATCTGTCACATGACCACGCATGATTAAAATGGCGGATTGTGTTGAACGAAAGTTTTATTCAATAGGAATTAAGTTTGTGCTAGTGAATTATTTTATATAGTGTTTCGTAAAGGAAATAAAAAATAAAATTTACGAATATTTAAAATAATGAGTCAAAATTGGCTCTCGAAGTTTGCATTTAAAATGTAGTTAAATTCTTGGTGTCACTTGAAATGCCCCCTTCGATGCATTTTCTGGAAACTAGCTTGTATTGGCTGCACCAGGTCGCACTGATCAGAGAGATGAACAAGTAGCTCAGTCTAGCGATGTTGAGGTTATCATGCGTAGAGGCGCGCTTTTTGAATGTTTGAATATTTTTTCAGTTTGCAAGAAATTATGAATGAACACAGTTCTGTTACTTATTTAAATAGTTGCATACTTTTACATATTTTACCTATTATTGCATATTACCTTGCATTTCAATATTTTTCTATGTCGAAAAGAATCATCTTAGTATCCGATGAGAGTTTGCCAATATGTTCGTGGTATCTTCTTTTTGTTGAACAAAGTAATGTAACATTGCCCTTCTATGGCCTCCAAACCTTCGCCGTGAAAAATTATTGTCAAACCTATATACATACATCGCTTTTCGGAATCAGTAGCGTTTTGTGAAGGAAGACATACACTGTCCACCAAAGGAAAATATTAATACGTAGAATGTAATATAAGTATTTCAATAGGACATTCGTCTTCGATTCTAAGTGTTACGAGAGAGGAAGGTTGAGAGGTGGTGGCGGCGTCGGCGCAGCATGGGGGAGGGGGGCATTGTATTTTGCCAATTTTCACTTTACGACGTGCCTGTTTAGTCGATTTGGACGATTGATACGGCGTTGGATTCAGGAAGCACTTCGCCATCGCACTATATGCCCACACCCCCCAAGGGGAGGAGAAGAATGGAAGGAAAAAAATTGAAAAAAAATTAAACGGGCCGGTTGGATTCCAGGAAAGCACTTCGCCATCGCACTAATAATGCCCACATTTTAAATTATTCACAAAACTGTTCTCAAAGAAATTTCAAAAACTCTTTTTCAATTTGTTTCAAAGAAGCTTAGTAGCATAAATTTATATTAAATACAAGTACTATGTTGTTTACTGATTGAAATCAGACCACTTGTTCAGAGTTAATTAGTAAAGTAATTTTTGCTTATTTTGGTGCTGCTACGTGTGGGACAAAAGCTGAACTATTGTCGGCTACATGTTGCCTTACGGCCCTTAGCAGCCCTCAACGCTCTTCGCTCCAGTTATCCCACCTGTAGTGAAGTACCTGATCGATTATACGATATATTTGTAACCACAGACTTCGGTTAAGACATCATCTCCCCTTCTAAAATCTTATTTAAACCCAACTAAAATTGCGAGCCAACTTTTGGCGTCGCGTCC
>BOPP01000130.1:3348537-3366668 GCA_017312745.1 Gryllus bimaculatus
ACGCGCAAAAGATTCTTCTTCAAACACAAACGTAACCCATCTGATCATACACTGCGGAATAACACTCGTCTTTTGCACAAACCTACCAAACTACCTACCCTTGTTACTCCAACTGGAGAAGCATCTTCTCCTTCTGATAAATAGTTAGTAAATGTCACTCCATTCCCATCTACCCTTCTAGGAGCGTCTTACCCAGTTCTATTTCCCCCATTGCAATTACCCAGGAATAACGTATATCAAGCATTCTGGTAATGGCATTGTTTCCGCATTGAAAAGTTAATCGCGAACACCAAAAAACCATGTACTCTACACTATTTTTTAAAAGTTATTTAATTTTTAATTATTTTCGACAATGAGAACATATGTGAGGCAATGTTTTCACCACGGTTAGAGAAATAATAGTATTACATGTATTAATAATTATATTTATTATAGGTTGATTATAGGTTAGTTATATTTATTACAGATTATACGTGACAAATTTAGGAAAGTATTAATTTTGTCTCTTCTTTCTGTATTCGCCTTTTCAGGTAGTACCCATTACGAGAAAATGAATGGAACAAACCAATCTCCAATGCGACAAATAGTTTCGGACAAAGACGCGTTACGAAACGGTGCTTACATTGAAAAATTAAGTTACAAATTTTGAAAAAAATTAATTTCGTCCCTTCTTTCAGAAATCACGTATATAGGCAAAACACATTACGAGAAATTGAAAGGCGCAAACCAGAATCCGTGCCTAATTGGTCTGGAGATAGACGCGAAAAAAACAGTGCCTAAGCTGGGAATTACGTACCAAATTTAAAAGTTTAACTTCGTCGCTTGTTTGTAATTTTTTCAGAAATAAAACTGATCTAACCAAATTCCAATCCGAATGATAGATTCGGAGATGGACTTGAAACAAACAGTGCTTTAGTTGGGAATTTGCGAGACAAATTTGAAAAAAACTTGCATGTAATTTTTTTCTTCGGAATTCACGTATATAAGTAGAACATATTACAAGAAATTGACAAATTTCTGAAATCACGTACGTGTATACAGATCTAGACGAGAGATTCAATGGATAACCCAGACTTCAATCCGACTATTAGATTAGGAAATATGCGTAAAACAAAATTGTGCCCGAATTCAGATATTGGTGAAAAAATTGAAAAAAAAAAAATCGTCGCTTCTTTCTGAAAACACGTATGTGCTCTAGACGAGAAAATCAAGGGAGAAAACCAGACTTCAATCCGACTATTTGTTTAGGAAATATGCGTGAAAAAATTCTGCACAAATTCGAAATTTGGCAAAAAATTTTGAAAAAAAATAAATTTTGTCGCTTCGCTCAAACGTCATGTATACACGAAAAATTCAATAAAGCTAACCACACTTTCAATCCGAATATTAATTTCAGAAATACGCTTGAAACAATATTGTGTCCAAATTCAGAAATTTTGTGAAAAAATTGGAAAAATGTTAATTTTGTCGCATCTTTCTGAAATCACATATGTGAGTACATCACTAGACGGGAAATGTAATGTAGACACCTAGCCTTCAATCCGACTATTACTTAAAAAAAAGCGTGAAACAAAATTGTGCCCAAATCAAAAATTTGGCGAAAAAAATTGGAAAAAAAAAAATTTCGTCGCATCTTTCTGAAAACACATATGTGAGTACAGCTCTCGACGTGAAATTCAAATTTGAAAACAAGACTATTAGTTTCAGAAATGCGCGTGAAACAATATTGTGCCCGAATTCAGAAATTTGGTGAAAAAATTGGCCAAAAAATAATTCTGTCGCTTCGATCTAAAACCGCCTCTGTGAGTACAGCTCTCGACGAGAAATTCAAAGGAGCAAAAAAAACTTCAATCCGACTATTAGTTTCGGATACACGCGTAAACAATATTGTGCCTGCATTCAGAAATTTTCCGTGATTTCAGAAAGACACTACGAAATTAGGTTTTTTCTAATTTTTCCCATCAATTTCGGAATTTTAGTCTCATTTGATATCACTCGTTCAATTTCGAAACTAATAGTCGGATTGAAGTCCGCTTTGCACCATTGACATTCTCGTCGTGAGTTGTACTTGCGTACGTGATTTCAGATAGATTCTAGGAAATTAAGTTTTTTTTTCCATTTTTGCCCCACATTTCGGGTTTTGGGCTTCATTTGTTTTCAAGCGCTTAATTTCGAAACTAATAGTCGGATTGAAGTCAAGTTTGCACCATAAAATTTCTCGTCGCGAAATGTACGTGATTTCAGATACGTGATTTCAGATAGATTCAAGAAAATTAAGTTTTTTTTCCATTTTTAGCCCAAATTTCGGGTTTTGGGCTTCATTTGTTTTGAAGCGTTTAATTTGAAAACTAATAGTCGGATTGAAGTCTAGATTGCACCATTAAATTTCTCATCGTGAGTTGTACTTGTATACGTGATTTCAAATAGATTCTAGAAAATTAAATCTTTTTCCATTTTTAGCTTAAATTTCGGGTATTGGGCTTCATTTGTTTACAAGCGTTTAATTTCGAAACTAATAGTCAGATTGAAGTCTAGTTTCCACCATTGAAATTCTCGTCGCGAGTTGTACTTGTATACGTGATTGCAGATAGATTCAACGAAATCAATTTTTTTCCATTTTTTGCGTAAATTTCGGGTTTTGGGCTTCATTTGTTTTCAAGCGTTTAATTTAGAAACTAATAGTCGGATTGAAGTCTAGTTAGCACAATTGAAATTCACGTCGCGAGTTGTACTAGTATACGTGAATTCAGATAGATTCTACGATATTAACTTTTTTTCGATTTTTGGCCAAAATTTCTGGTTTTAGGCTTTATTTGTTTTCAAGCGTTTATTTTCGAAACTAATAGTCGATTTGACGTCTGGTTTGCACCATGGAATTTCTCGTCGAGAGTTGTATACATGATTTCAAATAGATTCTAGAAAATAAGTTTTTTTCCACTTTTGTCCCAAATTTCGGGTTTTAGGCTTCATTTGTTTTCAAGCGTTTAATATCAAAACTAATAGTCTGTTTGAAGTCTAGTTTGCACCATTGATATTCTGGTCGTGAGATGTACTTGTATACGTGATTTTAGATAGATTCAGCAAAATTATTGATTTTTCCATTTTTTGCCCAAATTTCGGGTTTTGAGCTTTTTTTGTTTTCAAGCGTTTCATTTAGAAACTAATAGTCGGATTGAAGTCTAGTTTGCAACATTGAATTTCTTGTCGCGAGTTGTACTTGTTTACGTGATTTCAGATCGATTCTACGAAATTGAGTTTTTTCCATTTTTTTGCCCAGATTTAGCGTTTTGGGCTTCATTTGTTTACAAGCGTTTAATTTCGAAACTAATAGTCGGATTGAATTCTAGTTTGCACCATTGAATATCTCGTCGCGAGTTGTACTTGTATACGTGATTTCAGATCGATTCTACGAAATTGAGTTTTTTTTTCATTTTTTGTTCAAATTTCGCGTTTTGGGCTTCATTTGTTTACAAGCGTTTAATTTCGAAAGTAATAGTCGGATTGAAGTATACTTTGCACTATTGAGTTTCTCGTAGCGAGTTGTACTTGTATACGTAAATTCAGATCGATTCTACGAAATTGAGTTTTTTTCCATTTTTTGCCCCAATTTCGCGGTTTGGGCTTCATTTGTTTACAAGCGTTTAATTTCGAAACTAATAGTCGGATTGGAGTCTAGTTTGCACCATTGAATTTCTCGTCGCGGGTTGAACTTGTATACGTGATTTCAGATCGACTATACGAAATTGAGTTTTTTTCCAATATTTGCCCCAATTTCGCGTTTTGGGCTTCATTGGTTTACAAGCGTTAAATTCGAAACTAATATTCGGAATGAAGTCTAGTTTGCACAATTAAATTTCTCGTCGCGAGTTGTATTTATATACCTGATGTCATATCGATTCTACGAATTTGAGTTTTCTTACATTTTTTGCCCAAATTTTGCGTTTTGGGCTTCATTTGTTTACAAGTGTTTAATTTCGGAACTAATAGTCGGATTGAATTCTTGTTTGCACCATTGAATTTCTCGTGGCGAGTTGTACTTGTATACGTGAATTCAGAACGATTTTACGAAATTGAGTTTTTTCAAATTTTTCCCCAAATTTCTTGTTTTGGGCTTCATTTGTTTATTAGCGTTTAATTTCGAAAGTATCTGTCGGATTGAAATCTAGTTTGCACCATTGAATTTCTCGTCGCGAGTTGAACTTGTATACGTGATTTCAGAACGATTCTATGAAAGTGAGTTTTTTTCCATTTTTTGCCCCAATTTCGCGTTTTAAGCTTCATTTTTTTACAAGCGTTTAATTTCGAAACTAATAGTCGGATTGAAGTCTAGTTTGCACCATTGAATTTCTCGTCGCGAGTTGTATTTGTAAACGTGATTTCAGATCGATTCTACGAAATTGAGTTTTTTCCCATTTTTTGCCCAAATTTCGGGTTTTGGGCTTCGTTTGTTTTCAAACGTTTAATTTCGAAACTAATAGTCGGATTGAAGTCTAGTTTGTACCATTGAATTTCTCTTCGAGAGTTTTACTTACATGTGTGATTTCAGAAAGAAAGTACGAAATTCAGTTTTTTTTCTATATTTCCTTAATTTTGGGATTTGCGGTTCATTTGATTTCAAGCATATAATTTCTAAACTAATAGACGGCTTCAACAAAGAGACAAATATATATGATTCATAACTTTATAAGTTGATTAAATGACATCAATAAAAGGGAATTGTTTTGAAAATTCAGAAAAGAATGAGAGAAGAATGAACCAAAAAATGAAGTTGTTGAACTCATTTGATAATTTGACACGAATTATTGAGCAAATATTCCTATTACTTGATTGGATTTAGTGGCTTAAACTGGAGTCTTTTGTTCTTATGGGAGTCAATATTTCTTTTCGAGTGTAATATAATATTGTTTTTTTCAATATTTTTTTTTCTAGGAACAACATTTTGATGATAAGCGACCCATACATTTTGTCTTTTAACATAGTTTTTATTTATTTTGGCTATCGCCAAGTAGTTCTTATTATTTTTCGATCTTTGTTGACCATCATTGGTCGTCGGCTAATATGAAGATTCTACTCAAAATATTGAAAATATTATTCACATTAATAACGTGTGAATTTTCAATTTATCGGACTTATTTGGGTACATTTCTAATCGATCAGTTATTTTTTCAATCCAACAAGTGTTTTCTTCTGCTCGGCGGGCACACAATGGACAGACCCGAGTCCAGCGATTGGAATGTGTTTCTGCTACAATGAAACAGAAAAATATTGGAATACTTCGTTCTTATTACACCTCAAATAACGGTTTCCATAGGCGTGCTCAAACGTGGGATTTGAGAACCGAGAACCCAATGAAAATTTCGAAAAGGACTGCGAAGTTTCTTATAATTCCTTTTTATTTCCGAAAATGTAATTACTAAATGAAAATTACGTATGTAATGAATGAACAAATTTAAAAATGTCCAATGATTTTCCAACGATTGGATACATTCATTTATTCGCATTTTCTTAGCATATTTACGTTGTAGTAAGTATTGCCTTGGTTACTTGGGATAAAAAAATTTGAAAGAAAAAATGGACGTTTATTTAGATTTTAAAGTGAACACTTGTTGTGCTATAGTTATTATTAACTGTTTGCCTGGCTATTTTTTCCATTATTAAAATTAATTTTTTTTACATGGTAACTAATCGTTTTTACCTACGCGTACCGCCAAGAAGTTGCCTCATCAATCAACTGATAGCTGCAAAGTAAATACAACACTGGAGCGGCATGAGTCAATGCGGCTGTTGATTCGTTGCGTATTGATAATGATTGCAGTACTATATAGTTAATAGTCGAACAAAAAACTAAAGTACGTCATCTCGCCCCAAAGCATCTATGACGTACCCATTTCAAAATCCATTTCAATATATTATGCTGCCAAAGTTTCACTTTCTTTACTAGTTTCGTAAATAACTATTTGTGTCTACGAAAATATAGATATTGGCCAATATTTCCTAAATAATTGCAATGTTAAATATACTTTAAATTTTATATTATTTAAATATTTCTTTAATGCGGTGTTACCTGAAATTATATCTGAACATTTGTCACATGCTGTCGAAGTTAATCCTTCATCCAAAATATATTTTAAAAATTGACGGAAAATTAGTTAAGGAAACCCAGAAATGTAGTATCGCCTTTTTTGTTTTACCCTGTGCAACAATTTTGCTTCACTTCTTTTTCCGCTATTTTGTGAAAGAGATACATTTCAAGTAAATCCATTGCTTGGGTGTATATTTTCGGCCAGCACACTCTCTCAGCTCTAAACATTCAACATAGAGTATGGGCTAGTGTGTGTTGAAGTGTGTTAACGTGAATCTTGATAAAGGGGCCAGGAAGTTATTTTGCACCGGTAATGTAAACATTAATATTACGAGTCGCAATTCAATATTTAAAATCCAATTTAGAAGCAATTTGTCTAAGAGATAATCGGATTAATGAAAAAATATATATATATATATATATATAAGTCGGATTAAGTCTAGTTTGTACAAATTGATTTCTCGTCGGCGAGTTGTACTTGTATACGTGATTTCAAATCTTTTCTACGAAATCGAGATTTTTCCATTTTTTGCCCAAATTTCGGGTTTTGGGCTTCATTTGTTTTCAAGCGTTGAATTTCTAAACTAATAGCACATTGAAGTCTGTTGCACCATTGAATTTCTTCGTCGCCAGTTTGTTACTTTACGTTGATTTCAGATCGATTCTAAAAATGAGATTTTTTTTCCATTTTTTGCCCCAAATTTCTGGTTTTGGCTACGTTTTTTTTTCAAACGTTTAATTTCGAAACTAATATTCGGATTGAAGGTCAAGTTGCACCATTGAAATTTCTCCGCGCGAGTTGTACTTGTATACGTGATTGCAGATCGATCTACGAAATTGAGTTTTTTTCATTTTTTGCCCAAATTTTCGGTTTTGGGCTTCATTTGTTTTCAAAGCGATTTTTTTCAAACTAATAGTCGGATAAAAGTCTAGTTTGTACCACGTGAATTTCTCGTCGCGAGTGTACTTGTATACGTGATTTCAAAATCGATTCTACGGAAATTGAGTTTTTTCCCATTTTTTGCCCAAATTACGGTTTTCGCGGCTTCATTCGTTTTCAAGGTTTAATTCGAACTAATAGTCGGATTGAAGTTTAGTTTGCACCATTAAATTTCTCATCGCGAGGTTGTACTTGTATACTTGAATTTTCAGTTCGATTCTACGAAATTGAGTTTTACCCATTTTTTTGCCCAAAAATGCGGTTTGGGCTTTCATTTGTTTTCAAGCGCTTAATTTCGAAACATAGTCGGATTGAAGTTTCTAGTTTGCACCATTCAATTTCTTGTCGCGAGGAGTATTGTATACGTTGATTTCAGATGGTTCTACAAAAATTGAGATTTTTCCATTTTTGCCCAAATTTCGGGTTTTGGCTTCGTTTAGTTTTTCAAAACGTTTAATTCGAAAACTAATAGTCGATTTAAGTTCTAGCATTGCACCATTGAATTCTCGTCGCGAGTTGTTCTCTGTATACGTGATTTTAGATCATCTACGAAATCAAGATTTTTTCCATTTTTTGCCCAAAATTTCGGCGTTTTTGGGCTTCATTTGTTTTCAAACGTTTAATTTCGAAAACTAATATTCCGCGATTGAGTCTAGTTTTGCACCATTGAATTTATTGTCGCGAGTTTGTAGTTGTATACTGATTTCAGATCGATTTTTACCGAAATTGAGAGTTTTTTCCATTTGTTGCCCAAATTTCGGGTTTTGGGCTCATTTTGTTTTCAGCGTTTAATTTCTAAACTAATAGTCGCGGATTGAAGTCTAGTTTGGCACCATTGAATTGGTCTCGTCGCGAGTTGTACTTGTATACGTGAATTTCAGATCCGATTCTACCCGAAAATTGAGTTTTTTCCATTTTTGCCCAAATTTCGGTGTTTTGCGGCTTCGTTTGTTTTCAAACGTTTAATTTCGAAAACTATAGTCGTTGAAGTCTTAGTCTCCACTATTGAATTTCTCGTCGCGCACGTTTGTACTTGTATTACTGATTTCAGTCGATTCTACGAAATTGAGTTCTTTTTCATTTTTTGCCCAGTATTTCGTGTTTTTAGGCTTCATTTGTTTTCAAGCGTTTTTTTTCGAAAAACTAATAGTCGGATTAAAGTCTAGTTCTGTTACCATTGAATTTCTTGTCGCGAGTTGTACTTGTTATACGTGAATTCAAGCGATTCTACGAAAATCGAGATTTTTTCCATTTTTTTCCCAAATTTCGGGTTTGGGCGTCATTTGTTTTCAAGAGTTTAATTTCTAAACTAAGAGTTAAATTAAAGTCTAGTTTGCACTAATTGAATTTCTCGTCGCGAGTTGTCTTGTATACTGATTTTCAGATCGATTCTAAAAAATGAGTTTTTTTCCATTTTTTGCCCAAATTTCAGTTTGGGCTTCATTTGTTATTCAAGCGTTTTAATTTCCTAAACTAATAGTTAAAATTGAAGTCTAGTTTGCACTATTGAATTTCTCGTCGCGAGTTTACTTGTATACGTATTTCAGATCGTTCTAAAAAATTGAGTTTTTTTCCATTTTTTGCCCAAATTTCAGGTTCTTGGCTTCATTTTTTTTTCAATCGTTTAATTTCGAATAAATTGTCGGATTGAAGTCTAGTTTGCACCATTGAATTCTCGTTGCCGAGTTGTACTTTGTATACGTGATGTCAGAATCGAATCTACGAAAGTGAGTTTTTCCATTTTTTGCCCAATTGTCAGGTTTGGGCTTCATTGTTTTCAATCGTTAAATTTTGAAAACAAATTGTCGATTGAAGTCTTGTTGCTACGATTGAATTCTCGTCGCCTAGTTGTACTTGTATACGTGATTTTCAGATCAATTCTACGAAATTGAATTTTTTTCCATTTTTGGCCCAACTCGGGTGTTGCAGCTTCAATTGTTTCTACGTTCAATTCGCAAACTATTAGTGGGATTGAAGACGTTTGCACCATTGAATTTTCTTGTCCGCCAGTTGTACTGTGTATACGTGGATATCAGACGATTCTACGAATTGAGTGTTTTTCCATTTTTTTGCATATTTCGGGCGGGGCTTCATTTGTTTTCAGCGTTTAATTTCGAAACTAATAGTCGGATGAAGTCTAGTTTTCCACCATTGAAAGTCTCGTCGCGAGATTGTACTTTGCATACGTGATTCAGATCGATCTACGAAATGAGTTTTTTTCCATGTTTGCCCAAATATCGGGTTTGCGGTTATTTTTTTTCAAGCGTTTAATTTCAAACTAATATCAGATTGAGGTGTAGTTTGCACCATTGAATTTCTCGTCGCGAGTTGACTTATATACGTTGATTTCAATCGCAATTCGACGAAATTAGTTTTTCCCCATTTTTGCCCAAAATTTCGGTTTTGGGCTTCAATTGATTTCAAGCGTTTAATTTCGAAACTAATAGTCGATTGAAGTCTAGTTTGCACCATTGAATTTCTCGTCGCGAGTTGTACTTAGATACGTTGATTTCAGTTCGATTCTACGAAATTGGAGTTGTTTTCCCATTTTTGCCCCAAATTTCGGGTTTTGCGCTTCATTTGTATTTCAAGCGTTAATTTCGAAACTAATAGTCGATGAGGTCTAGTTTGCACCTATCAATTGTCTTGTCGCGAGTTAGTATTGTCTACGTGATTTCAGATCGATTCGACAAAATTGGAGTTTTTTTCCCAGTTTTTGCCCCAAATTCGGTTTTGGGCTTTCGTTTGTTTTTCTTCAAACGTTTAATTTCGAAACTAAAGTCGCGATGAAGTCAGATTGCACCATTGAATTTCTCGTTTCGCGAGTTGTACTTGTATACGTGATTTTAGAGCGATTCAACGAAATGAGTTTTTTTTCCATCTTTGCCCAAATTTCGGGTTTTGGGCTTCATTTGTTTTTAAACGTTAATTTTACGAAACTAATATTCGATTGAAGTCTAGTTTGCCACAATTGAAATTATTGTTTCGCGAGTGTACTGTATTTACGTGATTTCAGATCGATTTACGAAATTGAGTTTTTTCCCATTTTTTTGCCCGAAAATTTCGGAGTTTTGGGCTTCATTTTGTTTTTAAGCGCTTATTCGAAAACTAATAGTCGGGATGAAGTCTAGTTTGCCACCATTGAATTACTCGTCGCGAAATTATTTGTATTACGTGATTTCAGATCGATTTCTACAAAATGAGTTTTTTTCCATTTTTGCCCAAATTTCGGGTTTTGGGCTCGTTTGTTTTCAAGCGTTTCAATTTCGAAACAAATAGTCGGATTGAAGCTCTAGTTTGCACCATTGAAATTCTCGTCGCGAGTTGTACTTTATACGGTGATTTCAGATCGATTCTTACGAAAATGAGTTTTTGCCCATTTTTGCCCAAATTTCTGTTTTAAGCTCATTTGTTTTCAAGCGTTTTTTTTCGAAACTAATTGTCGGGATTAAAGTCTAGTTTTACCATTGAATTTCTCGTCGCCGAGTTTACTGTATACGTGATTTCAAATCGTTTCTACGAATCGAGATTTTCCATTTTTGCCCAATTTCGGGTTTTGGGCCTTCATTGTTTCAAGCGTTTATTTTCTAAACTAATAGCACATTGAAGTCTATTTGCACCATTGAAATTTCTCGTCGCCAGTTGTTAACTTGTATTACGTGGATTCAGAATCGATTCTAAGAAATTGAGTTTTTTTCCAATTTTTTTGCCCAAATTTCTGGTTTTGGGGCTACGGTTTTTTTCAAAACGTTTTTAATTCGAAAACTAATATTCGGATGAAGTCAAGTTTGCCACCATTTGAATTTTCTCGTCGCGAGTTTACTGTATAACGTTGATTTCAGATCGATTTCTACGAAATTGAGTTTTTTTCCATTTTGCCAAATTTCGGGTTTGGGCTTCATTTGTTTCAAGCGATTTGTTTCGAAACTAAATAGGTTCCGGATAAAAGTCTAGTTTGTACATGAATTTCTACGTCGCGGAGTTGTACTTGGAAACGGTGATTTCAAATCGATTTCTACGAAATTGATTGTTTTTTCCCATTTTTTGCCCCAAATTACGGGTTTTGGGCTTTCATTCGTTTTTCAAGCGTTTAGTTCGAAACTAATAGTCGGATTGAAGTTTAGTTTGCCACCATTAAATTTCTCATCGCGAGTGTACTTGTATACCGTTGATTTCAGATCGATTCTACGTAATCAAGATTTTTTCCATTTTTCCAGAAATTTCGGTGTGTTGGGCTTCAATTTTTTCCATACCGTTTAATTTCGAAACTAAATAGTGGGATTGAAGTCGTAGTTTGCCCACAATTGAATTTCTCATGCGAGTTTTGTACTTGTATACGTGATTTTCAGATCGATTCTACGAAATTGAGTTTTTCCCATTTTTTGCCCCAAATTTCTGGTTTGGGCTCATTTATTCTCAATCGTTTAATGTGCGAAAAAAATAGTCGGCATGAAGTTAAGATGCACCATTAAATTTCTCATCGCGAGTTTACTATGTATTACGTGATTTTAGATCGATTCTACGAAATTGAGTTTTTTTCATTTTTTGCCCAAATTTCTGGTTTGGGTTTCTTGTTTTTTTTCAACTTAAATTTTTCGAAACTAAATATTCGGATAAAGTCTAGTTTGCCACCAATTGAATTTCTCGTGACGAATTTACTTATATACGTGATTATCAGATCGATTTTACGGAAATTAGTTTTCCATTTTTTGCCCAAATTTCGGTTTTTGGGCTTCATCTTGTTTTCAAGCGTTTAATTTCTAAACTAATAGTCGGATTGAAGTCGAGTTTGCACCGTTTGAATTTTCGTCGCGAGTTGGTAGTTGTATACGTATTCAGATCGATTCTACGAAATTGAGTTTTTCTATTTTTGCCCAAATTTCTGGTTTTAAGCTTCATTTTTTTTAAGCGTTTTTTTTTTCGAAAACTAATAGTCGGATTCAAGTCTAGTTTTTACATTGAATTTCTCGTCGCGAGTTGCTATTTGTATACGTTATTCAGATGCGATTATACAAATTTGAGTTTTTTTCCATTTTTTGCCAAAATTTCGGGTGTTGGGCTTCAATTGTTTTCATACCGTTATGTCGAAACTAATAGTGGGATTGAAGTCTAGTTTGCACCATTAAATTCTCATCGCCAGTTGTAACTTGTATACGTGATTCAAATCGATTCTACAAATCGAGGGATTTTTCATTTTTTTGCCCAAATTTTGCGGTTTTTGGCCCTTCACTTTGTTTTCCAAGCGTTAATTTCTAAACTAATAGTCAGATTAAAGCTCTAGTTTGCACGCATTTAATTTCTCGTCGCGAGTTGTACTTGTATACGTGATTTCAGATCGATTCTACGTAAATGAGATTTTTTCCATTTTTTTGCCCATTATTTTCGGGCTGGGCTTCATTATGTTTTTCAAGCGTTAATTTCGAATACTAATAGTGGGATTAAAGTCGGACGTTTGCACCATGAATTCGCGTCGCGAGTTGATACTTTGTATACTGATTTCAGATCGCATTCTACGATATTTGAGTTTTTTCCCCATTTTTTGCCCAGATTTCGGGTTTTGGGCTTGCAGATTGATGTTCAAGCGTTTTAATTTCGAAACTAATAGTCGGATGAAGTCTAGTTTGCGCACCACTTGAATTTTCTGCGTCGCGAGTGGTACTTGTATTACGTTGATTTCAGTTCGATTCTACGAAATGAGTTTTTCCATTTTTTGCCCAAATTTTCGGGTCTTTTGGTCATTTGTGTAAAGCGCTTAATTCGAAAACTAATAGTCGGATTGAAAGTCTAGTTGCCACCCATTGAATTACTCGTCGCCGAAATTATTTGTATACACGTGATTTCAGATCGATTCTACAAAATTGAGTTTTTTGTCCATTTTTTGCGCCAAATTTCAGGGTTTGGGCCTTCATTTGTTTTCAAGCGCTTACATTGCGAAAACTAATAGTCGGATTGAAGTCTAGTTTGCACCATTCAATTTCTTGTCGCGAGTAGTATTGTCTACGTGATTTCAGATCGATTCTACAATATTGAGTTTTTTCAATTTTTGCCCAAATTTCAGGGTTTGGCTTCGTTGTTTTGCAAACGTTTAATTTCGAAAAGAATAGGCGGGATTGAAGTCTAGTTTGCACCATTGAATTTTCTCGTCGCGATTTGTACTTGTCTACTTGATTTCAGTTCGATTTCTACGAAATTGAGTTTTTTCCCATTTTTTCCCCAAATTTTCGGGCGTTTTGGGCTTCAATTTGTTTTTAAGCGCTTAATTTCGAAAACTAATAGTCGATTGAAGTCTAGTTTGCACCATTGAAATTATCGTCGCGAAATTATTTGTATACGTTGATTCAAGATCGATTCTACAAAAATTGAGTTTTGTTCCATTTTTTGCCCAAATTCGGGTGTTTTGGGCTTCATTGTTTGCAAGCGCTTAATTTTCGAAACTAATAGTCGGATTGAAGTCTAGTTTGCACCATTCAATTTCTTGTCGCAGTAGTTATTGGTCTACGTGATTTCAGATCGATTCTACAAAATTGAGTTTTTTCCATTTTTTGCCCAAATTTCGGGTCTTTGGGCTTTCGTTTGTTTTCAAACGGTTTAATTTCGAAACTAATAGTCGGATTGAAAGTCTAGTTTGCACCATTGATTTCTCGGTCCGGAGTTGTACTTGTATACGTGATTCAGATCGATTCTAAAAAATGAGTTTTTTTCCATTTTTTTGCCCAAATTTCAGGTTTGGGCTTCATTTTTGTTTTCAATCCGTTTAATTTCGAAACGAATTGTCGGATTGAAGCCTAGTTTTGCACATTGAATTTCTCGTCGCGAGTTGTACTTGTTACTTGATTTCCAGTTCGATTCTCGAAATTGAGTTTTGTCCATTTTTTGCCGCAAATTTCGGTTTTGGGCTTCAATTCCTTTCTAGCGTTAATTTCGAAACTACTAGTCGGATTGAAGTACTTGTTGGCCACCATTGAAATTTCTCGTCGCGAGTGAATTTGTATACGTGATTTCAGATCGATTCTAACGAGTATAGTTTTTTTTTTAATTTGTTGCCCATATTTCGGGTTTTGGGCATCATTTTTTCAATCGTTTAAATTTCATAAACTAATAGTCGGATTGAAGTCTAGTTTTTGCACCATTTGAATTTCTCGTCGCCAGTTGATTACTTGTATACGTGATTCAGAATCGATTCTACGAATTGACGTTTTTTCCAATTTTTTTGCCCATATTTCGGGCTGGGGCTTCACTTTGTTGTCAAGCGTTTAATTCGAAAAACTAATAGTCGGATTGAAGGTCTAGTTTGCACCATTGATTTCTCGCCGCGAGTGGTACTGTCATACGTTGATTTCAGATCGATTCTACGAAATTGAGTTTTTTTTCATTTTTTTGCCCAATATTTGTTTTGGGGCTTCATTTGTTTTCAAGCGTTTAATTTCGAAACTAATGTCGGATTGAAAGTTCTGTTTGCACCATTTGAAATTTCTTCGTCCGCGAGTTGTACTTGTATACGTTGATTTCAATCGATTCAACAAATTGAGTATTTTTCCATTTTTTGCCAAATTTCGGGTTTTGGGGCCTTTCAGTTGTTTTCAAAGCGTTTATTTCGAAACTTAATAGTCGATTGAGTCCGATGTTTGCACCATTGAAATTTCTCGTCGCTGAGTTGTACTTGTATACGTGATTTCAGATCGATCAACGAAATGAGTTTTTTCCATTTTTGCCCAAATTTCGGCGTTTTGGGCTTCATTTGTTTTCAAGCGTTAATTTCGAAACTAATAGTCGGATTGAAGTCTAGTTTGCACCATTCGAATTTCTCGCGCGCGAGTTGTAACTGTATACGTGATTTCAGATCGATTCTACGAAATGAGTTTTTTTTCATTTTTTGCCCAAATATTTTGGTTTTGGGCTTCATTTGTTTTTCAAGCGTTAATTCGAAACTAAATGTCGGATTGAAGTCTAGTTTGCACCATTTGGAAATTTCTCGTCGCGAGTTGTATTGTATACGTGATTCAGATCGATTGTCAAACGAAAATTGAGTTTTTTTCCATTTTTTGCCAAATTCGGGTTTTGGGCTTCATTTTGTTTTCAAAGCGTTTAATTTCGAAACTTAATTAGTCGGATTTGAAGTCTAGTTTGCACCATTTGAAATTTCTGCGTCGCAGTTGTACTTGTATACGGTGATTTTCAGATCGATTCAAACGAAATTGAGTTTTTTTCCATTTTTGCCCAAATTTCGCGGTTTTGCTTCTTTGTTTTCAAGCGTTTATTTCGAAACTAATAAGTTCGATTGAAGTCTATGTTTGCCACCATTAAATTTCTCGTCGCAGTTGTACTTGTATACGTGATTTTCAAGATCGATTCAACGAAATTGAGTTTTTTCCATTTTTTGCCAAATTCGGTTTGGGGCTTCATTCTGCTTTTTCAAAGCGTTTAATTTCGAAACTAATAGTCGATTGAAGATCGAGTTTTGTACTATTGATTTTTTTTGTCGATCTAGTTGTGTACTGTATACGTGATTTTCAGATCCCCGATTCAACGAAATAGTGTTTAAAGTTTTTTTCCATTTTTTGCCCAAATTCGGGTTTGGGGCTTCATTTGTTTTCAAGCTTTATTTCGAAACTAATAGTCGATTTAAGTCTAGTTTGCACCATTGAAATTTCTCGTCCGAGCGTTGTACTGTATACAGTATTTCAGATCCATTCTACGAAATTGATTTTTTTTCGTTTTTGGGCCTCGTTTGTTTTCAATGCGTTTATTTCGAAACTGGTCGTCGGATTGACGTCTGGTTTGCACCATTGAATTTCTCGTCCGAGAGTTTTACTTACATGTGTATTCAGAAAGAAAAACGAAATTCAGTTTTTTTTCTATATTGTCCTAATTCTGGGATTTTGCGTTTCATTTTGAATTCAAGCATATTAATTCCTAAACTAAAGACGGGCTTCAACAAAGAGACAAATATATATGATCATAACTTTATAAGTTGATTAAATGCATCAATAAAAGCGGAAATGTTTTTGAAATTCAGAAAAGAATGAGAGAAGAAGAACCAAAAATGAAGTTGGTGAATTCATTTGATAATTTGACCACGAAGTATTGAGCAAATATTCCTATTACTGATTGGATTTAGTTGGGCTTAAACTGAGTGCTTTGTTCTTTATTGGGAGTCATATTTCTTTTCGAGTGTAATTATAATATTGTTTTTTTCAATTTTTTTTTCTAGATCAACATTTTGATGATAAGCGACCCCAATACATTTTTGTCTTTTAACATAGTTTTTATTTAATTTGGCTATCGATAAGGAGTTCTTATTATTTCGATCTTTGTTGCACCATCATTGGTCGTCGCGCTGAATATGAAGATTCTACTTTAAAAACATATTGAAAATATTATCACATTAATAACGTGTGAATTTTCAATTTATCGGACTATTTGGGTACATTACTAATCGATCAGTATTTTTTCATCCAACAAGTGTTTTTCTTCTTGCGCGGGCGGCACACAATGGACAGACCGAGTCCAGCGATTGGAATGTGTTTCTGCTACAATGAAACAGAAAAATATGGAATATTCGTTCTTATTACCACCTCAAATAACGTTCCATAGGGTGCTCAAACGTGGATTGAGAACGAGAACCCAATAAAATTTCGAAAAGGACTCCGAAGTTTCTTATAATCCCTTTTTATTTCCGAAAAATGTAATTACTAAATGAAAGATTACATATGTAATGAATGAACAAATTTAAAAATGTCCAATGATTTTCCAACGCATTGGATACATTCATTTATTCGCATTTTCTTGCTATTTACGTTGTAGTAAAGTATTTGCCTGGTTGACTGGATAAAAAAATGAAAGAAAAAAATGGACGTTTATTTTAGTTTTAAAGTGACACTTGTGGTGCTATAGTTGATTATAACTAAAACTGTTTGCCTAGGCTATTTTTTCCATTATTAAAATTAATTATTTTTTACATGGTAACTAATCGTTTTACCTACGCGTACCGCCAAGAAGTTGCCCTCATCAATCAAACTGATAGCTGCAAAAGTAAATACAACACTGAGCGGGCATGAGTCAATGCGGCTGTTGATTCGTTGTTATTGATATGATTGCAGTACTATATAGTTAATAGTCGAACTAAAAAAACTAAAGTACGTCATCTCGCCCCAAAGCATCGTTATGACGTACACATTTCCAAAATCCATTTCAATATTATTATGCTGCCAAAGTTTCACTTCTTTACTAGTTCGTAAAAAAACTATTTGTGTCTACGAAATATAGAGATTGGCCAATATTCCTAAACAATATGCAATGTTAAAAGTATACTTTAAATTTATATTATTTAAATATTTCTTTAATGCGTGTTACCTGAAATTATATCTGAACATTTTGTCACATGCGGTCGAAGTTAATCCTTCATCCAAATATATACTTTTATAATCAAAAATTGCGGAAAATTAGTTAAGGGAAACCCAGAAATGTAGTATCGCCTTTTTTGTTTTACCCTGTGCAACCAATTTTGCTTCACTTCTTTTTCCGTATTTTGTGAAAGAGAACATTTCAAGTAAATCCATTGCTTGGGTGTATATTGTCGGCCCAGCACACTCTCTCAGCTCTAACACATTCAACCATAGAGTATGGGCTAGTGTGTGTTGAAGTTGTTTAACGTGAATCTGTATAAATGGGCCAGGAAGTTATTTTGCACCGGTAATGTAAACTTAAATTACGAGTCGCAATTCAATATTTAAAATCCCAATTAGAAGCAATTTGTCTAAAAGAGATAATCGGATTAATGAAACTATATATATATATATAATATAAATATATATTATGTATATATATAAATATAAAATATATAAATATATAAATATATAAATTATATAAATAATATAAATATATTAAATATAAAATATATTAAATATATAAATATATAAATATATAATAAACTGTATGACGACAAATACCCTTAAAACTATAAAATTTGATATTTTGAACTAACAATGAGAAAAATTGTCGACTGGCCGTGTTTTATTTTGACATTTTACATTTTGGATATTTCTCGGTAAGCGTAAAGGTTTTCTTCTTGGTCCTACCTATCCATAGACGAAGTTAGGTGACCCATTA
>BOPP01000130.1:3374804-3386111 GCA_017312745.1 Gryllus bimaculatus
CCGTCTCTCTCTCTCTCTCCGTCTCTCTCTCTCTCTCCGTCTCTCTCTCTCTCCGTCTCTCTCCTCAGTCTGTCGGTCTTTGTCTCTGCTTCTCTCTGTACTTGTCATTCACATTTAGTTGCAGATTCTGCAAGTCTCTGAGCAGGTGGGGTAATATCAAAAGCGCCGGACCAGCTAAAATGTAAAAGAATGATCAAGAGGAGTTCGTCCTGTAGATTAAGGTGTGAGGAAAGAAAACGTAGTTTTTAATCCTAGAATGCTTCGTTTGGTAGTTATTTAACCATATTGATTTAAAAATGCCGCCGAGTTTTAGGGGTTGCATTTGACATGAATATTTAGTTTTGTTTTACAGCGCTATCTAGTACAGTTACAACAAAATTAACATAAACGTTCACGGGTTCACCAATAACATAAATCTTGTCGGCGAAAAAATACGTAGATGTGCCAACGCATTCAAGAATTCCAAAACGTGCTTATCTGTTTGTTTTACTATGTCTATGGGAACTGCGGAAATAAGTGTCAATAACAGACATTTGAGATAAGAACAACTTCTGAAATTGTCTACCTCATTTTGAGGACAATGAGCATGTATGTGTTAAGTACGGAATACTCAACGCAAGTCAATGTTTTCAAAAATATGTTAATTAGCCACACATTGTTTAACTGCTTGTATACTGCATGCCCTTTCTAAACAGTCTAATCATACCGTAAAAACTAGTGTGTACAGGCAGCTGCCATGAATCAGAACTTTCAAAGAAGAGGGGATATATAGTGAGAATAAATTAAAAATAGATGTTAAAATTATGAATGGCGAGGTGGAAGCACTTAAATCGGCACGTGACCTTTCGGACGTTAAAGAGGAGCAACCAACCGTTGGAGCGAGCGCCTGTGGAGTCTGTGCCGGCGGTCGCTCTTTACATCGATTCCGTCCGTCCTGACGAGCGGCGGAGACTATATTTATCGAGTGCGAACTTTGCCGCTTTAGATCGCTCCGGGGCCCCGTGACGCGAAACGCCTCCCTCGCTCTCCTGGCTTCGCCGCCCACGCTTTCTTGTCGCCCCCGGGGGAAGACGCTCTCAATCAGGTCGCCGCGGATGAAAATACTTCCAAGGCAGCCAGACGTGGCACAACACAGCTGAGCTTTGCATCTGCTCGATCGGACTTCGTCCCTTTGCGTACAAGTTCAGTCGCGCTCGCTCACGCAGTTCCGTAAGAACTTGCAACTTCGATTTTTGTACCTAATTTCGGGAATAAAAACAGAAAAGGTTGGTAATACATATTTGGTAATACATTTTAAAACTGTTTTCAAGGCAGTTTTGTATGCCTTGTTGAATTTTTAGTTGCTTTACCTTTCAAATTCAAAAAACTGGATTTCAGCAGTCTCGTGGAGCAGAAGGTTTCGCAGCTTACGTTTTGTGTGTTCATTACGTCTACCAAAATAAAGAAGGGCTCATGCGTTGTGTCTGTAAGACGCTCAGAGTAGAACGTGCTGTTTGGTCTTCGTGTTGGCTTTGGTTGGGGAGTATTTTCATGGTGACTGTTTAACATGTTTTAGACAGATACGCAGAACTTTCTTTTTCTGTTTATTAAAGTATTTTTGATGAATCCGAAACAAATGATCAGTTTCCCGTCAGCAATACGAGACCAGTCAAATGACACCTCAATTGTGAGAATTGATGGACCGGAAGTGATGGACAGACGAACTGACGGATGAGGGTTACTATTTAAGGTTATTTGTTACGGCTATATTAAAAAAAACTGGCTTCTCTCCCGATGAGACCCTTAATATTCACATTATTTTAAATGGGTGGATAAAGACCGATTTACGAACAGTTCCGAAGCATACTTAGGATTTGCGAGTGTGTAACGTTTCAAGACGGTTTTAACAAGAGATCCCATTCTCCCTTGTGACTTATTTGGAAGCTGACGTTCAAAAGTCCATTTGGTGTTTTTCAAACTAATGAAAAGTTTTGATATCATATTTGGAGTTATTGACTTGCAGTACATTGCTTCAAACGTCCCAGTCATTATTAATCACGCCAGTGGCGACCAGATAGGGGGAGGGCAACTGTATTTCGTGCCCTATGTCCCGGGCGAGCAGAGGTACTGAAGAAATTCTCTTCATTCAGAAGCATGCCAAAAGGTATTGTTTTTATATTCTCCCGAGCAGAAGATATCCTTTTAAATTCAATCATTGAAATAATCATGCACGTGAATTTATTGTAAGTAAATATGCATGTAGAGTAATATTTTGATTAGAAAAATGAGACCACCGTTATTTAAAGAAGAAGCCAGTCTTTTGTCTGGGTGGCCCTGAATTGAAGCGCACGGTTCCTTGGCAGCAATTGCGCTTGTGCGTGCACCAACGCGTGCGTCGCCGGCGTCTGCTGAGATGCTCCGAAACGGAGTGCGGCGCGGCGCGGCGTGGCGTGCGCCGGGGACGGCCGAAGACGGCGACCGCCCGCTTCTGTGCAAACGACGGCGGTCGAAGCGGTGGTGAGCTCACCTACCGAACCCCTCGCCCCCCTCTCCCCCTCCCCCCACCGCCCGCAATTAGCCTCTCTCCCATGCGCTGACGTCATTTGTGGACACGGCCGCTCTTGCGGGCATAATGAACCTTATAAATACGGCGGACTTAATTGGATCCCCCGACAAATATTTACTCTTATTTTAAGATGGACGACCATTATTCTTAAGGCAGAAGTAAATCTATCGTTCGGTACATATTTATATAGTACCGGCTTTCCTTCATAGGCTCTATCTATGACGTAAACAGTGCGAAAAAGTTCAGAATAGAGCTAAACTGTGTCATTGAATTCCTTGGTATTAGATGGACTGTGGCTTTTCCTGCCAATCGATGTGGAACCTCGCCAGGTTTTGCCGATGCTTGGACTGCTTTCCTTGTCTCTTATTATCTTTCCCGGTCAATCATATCACATCATCAGCATCGTCATCACTACTCACTACTCATGTACTCTTTAGATCGTCACTTGTGGACCCCAATGATTTTGATAAACGAAGGGCACGTGTACTTGAGTTAAAGAATAAAGAAAACAATAAATAAATGTTGAAACCTCGGCCAAATAAGCGGTGTCGAAGACTGCAGGTTCGATTTCCATGTACCGGGAGAGGTACATGGGTACATGGGGTACTCAGGGCATCAACTGATGTCACTGCAATGCCTCTCACCGGGAGGACTAGATTCGAGTTCCGAGGGGGCTGGATTTTCGACACGAGCTACATAGCTAGGTCGTTTCTAGCCGCTGTCTCGAGGAGATTTCTAGCAGCCGCCTGCTCTGATTGGAAGTTTTCTGGTTTCTCCTATTAACACCAGGCAAATGTCGGAGCAGTACCCTAACAAACGGGTCATGGACCGCGTGCTATTCCTCATTCCTCTTCCTTGTCCTATCCTCATCCCTTACGTACACATACGTGCACTACACCACCAGCAGGCTTGTGCCGGTTGGGGCAGTGCCCCACTGGTGGAAGATATCTCGATTGGGAAAACCCAGAAAGCGGTCAGTAGGTCGACGCCGCATGTAACCATGCAGCAAGAGAATACCATCGCCACCTCCCGTGATAAAACAAGCACTGCACTTTCGGGACTAATGACCTTGCAGTTCACGCGCCCGGATTTACTAATCAATCAATCGATGTTCGTGCAAGGCGTGGATGTTTTCACCAAGTATTCGCGTTGTTATTCGCGGAGTTGGTCCCTGATGCGTCTGCCTACCCCACCTGAACATTATCATTCATCTCTCATAATCGTTCCCTCGCGATCACACCACGCCATCAAACATAAAAGAGAAGGTAGAGGCGAGCCACCAACGCCATCGGCCAAAAGAAAGGGGAGGACACAAGACATAAGCCTCCCCCCTTGTCTGCTCCAAGTAAAGAGTTTATCGTCATCGTCACATGTTATTTGGCGGTGTTAACTGTATATAGAACCGTGAAAAAGCGTTCTCATTTCGTAATCACTCATCTTTGCCGTTGAGCATGTTTATTGAAATTTTAAAGTGTGTTTTCCATTATTTTATAATCTCTTTGAAAACCTCAGCAAGATTCATCCGACTAAAATAATTTATGTTACTCATTCGGCTGCAGGTAAATTGTATGCAGGTTTGCAACTTTGCGGAGAAGATATTTCTGATAATTGCTATATGTAATGTTAGAGTCAATAATATTTAATACCATATATACTAGAATGTATCCCGACCTCGAATATTACCCGCACTCCAATTTTCCAGTAAGGATTCTTGAAAAAAAACACTTACATTCACTTTTATTACAAAAATTTCTTTCCTCGAAAGGCTCGCCGATTAACACTAGTTAGAGGGCGATTTTTATAAAGCTGCGCCTCAAAGCCCATCTTCCCAGTACCATAATGTCAGGCAATTTCTCGTCTTTCTTGGCTGTACCGCTAGATGTCGCGACCATATCAAGCACTGTCAAGAAGCTTGAAGCTTTGTTGACAATCTTACAAATTCTTGACATTCTCACAATGCGCCACAAGCATTACTGTGTCACATGCATACTCGTACACTCAATGTGAATACAATTTTAGCAACTGGTTGTTTTCTTAGATGTGAATAAAGCTCCAAAATTACGTGTTAAATGCCACAGGCTAAATGTGCTTTGGATGAAGTCATTGACAACACGTAGTGTGAATTACTGGTCTATTTTCTGAAGTATTATCTGCACAACCGCCTCTGTTGAAAATAGAGCCGTCAGATGTATTATATAGTAATGACACATGAGAATAGGTTTTAAGAAATAAAAAGGATTGTAAACAAGTGTTTATATTTTCGAATGGGAGTGCAAGTTCTCGTGTATCGAGAGGCATTTGTCTTCTACACAACCAATCCAATGAGTAAGTTGACCTCGCGATATGTCATCCTCCTAAGACTTGCGTGCGTGTTGGGAGTTCAAAATGTATGCCCGGGAGGTAGCGAATAATTTGCTTTCCGGCACTTGGGCAGTGCTGCTCCATGCGGGCAAAATCTGAACGAAATTTAACTGCACGCCATTATGGAATTGTGCTGTAACTGCTGAGGAAACTGTAACTTTTCTTGTGGAACTATGAAACAATCTCAGATGTTGCAGAGTCGTTGCACATTAATGGAATATTCCGTGGGCTTCTCTGTAATAATAATAATAATAATGATAATGATAATGATAATGATAATAATAATAATAATAATAATAATAATAATAATAATAATAATAATAATAATAATAAATAATATGAGCCAGAAGAAAAATAGTAAAAGCCACAAGAAAGGACAGCAACCTACAATATCAAAAACGACTTTAAAAATACCCAAAGTAGCATTTTTCACGATATTTAAATTTTGGGGGAAACAAAATAATTTAAAAACAATATTTCAGGATTCCACGGCAATGAGAAAATATCCAGACAAATTTGTAGGCATTTCATACATGGTTATTATAGTACTGTATGGAATGATGAATGGTTGAACGAAGACAAAATTTGGTGTAATTGCAGGTGGTTACTGACTACGTACTATTTCCTCTCAGGGTTACTTGATGTTAGCAATTCAGGCATTGTGCAAACATTATGTAACATAATAGAGCTGGAAATCGCCGGATAGTCACGGTTGGTAGCATTTGCATATCGCTAAAGCAACACAAAATTTACCTTGTAAATATTTTTATAAAGGCTTGTATTTTAACAAATCAGTATACTTATTTATACTATATTCATTGATTATGAATTTTGTTAACACAGTAATGAAAATAGTTGCTCTTTCCTGTACACTCTCGTTCTTCAGAAAAAAACTAATATATTGACCCATTATTTTCTCAAGTTGCCGAAAACCTATTTCAATAAGTGTCGAAATTCAATAAGTTTCAAGATTCGATAAAAATATTTTTGTCAGACCTGAAAGCATCTCTAATATTGCAACATTAGACGAGATGCCCAAGTGTAATGTCACTTGCCATGTATCCCTTTTTTTCCACAAAATGTATCCCTTTTTTCGTTACCAGGGCCCTGCAATATCTATCGAAAATTCGCCTTTTTACCCCCCGCAGCATTACAATACTTTCTCTATACTGCGTAAGCAGAATCGAGAAAGTAAGAAAGCTCAGACAATGAATAGAATTTGAAAATATCAATGAACTACTTGCTGTAACAGCACATACCTGTCCTTTTATTTAAACACAATCAAGGTCACGAGCTGGAAGGAGAAAAGGACTTTGTCATCCAATTGGAACGTCCAATACCCAAAATTTAAATTGCAGCGAAGTTCCCGATTGTATGACAGTGTCCCGCTCTCCCTCCTGCTCGTGACCTTGAAGTCCTACTTTGAATCGGAGTATACGTAATATTTTAGTAATGCCACTAGTGTCCTACTAATTTTTCAGTCATCTTGTTAAAAATTATCTTCTGCATAAGAAATTCCAGAAAACTTGCGGTTTTAATAATAATCTGACTTATATTATACTTTAAGTTCATTTCGCTATATTCAAAGTAAACAATTCAAAGAAACCAATGGGTGTTTACTATAACACAGTTTCTCACAGTAGTTGGTTCCCCTTTGAGTCGGAGCTATTTTTTACTTTTGCCCTAAGGAGTAGAAAGAAAGTTATGTAAGTATGCGCGAAAAAATGGAGAATTTTCGACAGAAAAACTCTCATTGCCGGGCTGTGCTAACGAAAAAGTGGATATATCCAGTAGTTAAATTTAGATGTACAAAATTAAAATTAATGGTGCTAAAACATCATGCACTGTCTCTTCCGTACTTTCTCGCAACACTACACGAAAAGTACTCAAATTTTCGGCAAATTGTTCATGACCTTATTACAAAATCTCTCTTTAAGGAACAGATTTTATTAAGGGGAAAATGTCCATATTCATAATTGTAGTTGTAGGAAGGCGCTGAAAGAAGTTGAAATTTTTGCAATTTTCAAAAAATTAGAGTTTTCCAAGAAATTGAGACCTGCACCATTCACTTACATGCCCGTTACACTATCCAACAACAAAATGTAATGAAAAACGATAGAGCCATTTTTTGTTGTTAATTTTGAAAATATTCTAAGGGCGTAATGCCAAGTACCGCACCAAAATTATAAAATAAAGGTATCAAAATCAAGGGGACGCAATTGGGGATTATCAATTTTGGAGAAATAGGCTGAACTGTTTAGCTGTTAGGGTTGTTTATAGATGGACACACGGACAGACAGACGTTTTGCCGTCATTCGATTTTTCGACATCAACTACCCACAAAACATGAATTCTGACTACAGCATGAGCTGGACAATTTTTTTTCTCAATTTAGCACGTGAATTTATCCAGTGTTTCGTTACTAGGACCCTGTAATAAGGGTTTTTGTCTGCTGAAAATTCGCCTTTTTCTTCGCGCAGCGTTACATAACTTTCTCTCCAGTGCGTAAGGGGTAGCGAGAGAGTAAAGTCGATGTTAATGATACATTGACCAACGACCATGGAAGTTGCGTGCGAGCAGTGGGGCCGCATGGCGGGAGCAAGTGAATGGAACGGGAGGGGGGAGGCCTGGCGAGGCGGATATCGGGCGCGGCACGCCCCGGTCGCGCGAAGGGCGAACGGGCGCGCGAGCGGAGCGGGCGACCGGTCGACCGGGAGACCGGCTTCCTGCGGCGGCCATGGCCGTGGCCGCGGTGCCCATCCGTCCGCATCTCCTCCTCCCCCTCCTCCCCCTCCTGAGCAAGCAGTTGCCGTCGCTGCAGCGGCGGCAGACGCAGCGCAGGAAAGCCGGGTCTGGTCGCGCCAAGAAGGTGACGGGGGGGGGGGGATGCCGCTATGCGTTTCCCATTTTAAAGCTCAATGTTAAACGAAAGCATGCGAAGGAAAATCAAGGCCGGAAAGGAGAATGGAAAAATAAGAAGAGAACATGCAGCGCGGACGTTTGTAAAGAGCCAATGAATAGGTACACATAGTAAGTATTGTTCTGGCAGACGTATAAATAACCATTAGTTGAATGATGCCTTGATGTAAATATAGCCAAATTTCAAAAGCATGATTGTATGTAATATGTAATAAATATGTTGAGATGATTGAGCTGCTTTGAACAGAGGAGACCAGTCAGAACTGAAGAACACAAAACGACATAGGAACAAAATTGAGAGATACTTGGTATGTTTAGGAAGAAAGAGAGAGAATATGAATAATAAAGTATATAAGGTACAGAAATACTACATTGAGCAACTGTAAATCATTAACGAGAAAACTGATCTTTAGATATGAAATAAGAGTCCAATTGCAGTCTCCGAGTCCGAAGTATTAAGAACGTAGTGATAGAATTACTTTTCACGATAAAATCCGCAATCGATAGAAAAAAATAGAAGAAAGATGGATGAGAAAGATATAAAAGTGAAAGTGGCCGACTTTAACATGAAAAAGACGTACCTGATCGCGGTAAAATTGTGAAGCAAACAAAAGAATGTGAAATGGCGAAATGCGAAAAGGTGGTAATTGTGATCCAAGTAAATATATTCAGAAATAATGTAAGAATGTATTTGCAATTTTTTTAGGCATGCAAGGACAAGTGTGTCCAGTGGTATCATCTACTAAACTTTGAAAGTAAACTTCCGTGCTGTCCTACTGTGAGTAATATCCCACAAACTTCTGATTATATAAACAAATAATTTCGTGTAAAGGATGCTACAGACATGTGTACTGCCTGCTTCTTCCCATTGTGTGAGGCGTAACATTGTGTTCGCGACGTTTCCTCATTCGGCATCTGAACGCGCACGCCGTCACCTGGTTGATTCTCCCTACTTAACCCGGGCGGCGGGAAGGAAAGCATACGGAGGCCAGCGTACGCGCTGCAATGGAATCAATATCTGTTTCTGTAACTAAACTGTGGATTGTATTAAGAAAGTAAGTATTGAAGAGAAACAATGAGCGTTTTGAACGACTTGAAGACAGTAAATGTGGATGCGTTAGGTTAAGTTGTTCGAAATGTGTGAAGATGTGATGAGTGCGGTAAATCGTGTCTTAAACGGCAGAATTACAGATTATTATGTTTCAAATGGATAAATGTGTACTGATTTAATTTATAGTTTGTTTTTAGCGGGGATTTCCCTTTTCACGAAGAGGACCTTGTAATAGACGTGACCCGAGAGACTAGAGCAGTATATACAGAACTATCATTCTCACAAATAGATATAAAATGTAAATCACTTCATTGATCGTACAACCATAATCATTAATGGTTGTGTGGCAGTTATATGATGGGAAAATTATCTTTCTGGCAACTATGGAATGGTCAGCCATGAGCCGCCATTGTAAGAAAGTAACAGAAAGCACTGCAATGGAAGGGTGACAGCTAAAATCCATCAGTGGCATTTTCGTTATTCTCCAAAATTGTATTTTTTTTTTAAGGTTTGTATTCAATACTCCAATTCGGAATCTTTACAGTTTATTCGCGAGGAGTCTATGATCTTATTTTGCAAACTTCATCATGCTTGTATTCCGTTTGTATAAAATTATCCAATGGCACTACTAACTCATTGTTGACGAAAAATGAACTACGACAGTTTTGGCCGTCATCCCTGTCGTGCAAAAAAGAAGCGACCGCAGAGTGGAAGAGGTTGGGCTGATGCGGAGGGAGAGGGGGAGGGGCAGGGGCGACGAGTTGCCTGCCGGTGTGAGCAGTTAGCGGGAGGGGAGGGGAAGCCACGGCTGCTGTGCAAAAAGGTCGGCGTACGTGACTCGGTGTTTTCAAGTGATCACGGTCAAGGTGAGACGGCGCCTACGGCCACGCGACGCAGCGGGAGGGGCACGGGGAGGGGAGGGAGGAAGCGCTGCAGGAGGGAAAGAGGGGGAGGGGAGCCGCGGTTGCCAAATATCCGCGACTTGCACTGCGGCGCTGCGGACATGGGTGGGCAAACTGGTACCCTCCGCGGGTATTATCCGCGCACCTTTTCTTGAACCCTCGCTTCGCTAGTTGCGAGAGGAGTGGGGAGTTTTGGTTATTTTGACGAAAGAAGTTTTGTGTCATATTTGTAGTTCGTTTTTCGATGCAAATAGTTTCTACTACACGGGAGCGAACATTTTTCGTTATCAGATTTTGTCTACAACGCTCGTTGCTATATTTTATTCTTAATTCAACTGATGTTGGCAAGGGAGTGGGGGAAGGTATTCCGGGGCTCAAGAAAACGCGCGCGTATAATACCCTGGCCGGGCCCAGGCCGCGCCGCGCCGCGCCGCGGAGGCCTGAGATGGGAGCGCGTTTGGGCGCGGAGCCAACCGGACACCCACGAACTCGCCGAGGAGCACCGAAAAATAAAAGTCTCCTTCACTTTCGTACATGCAAACGTATTGCATGCTTGCGGAAAATCCAAGCCGGTTTCTCGCTTCTGTGCTTTCTGGCATAAAAATCAACCCGATTGCCCATAATTAAGGCCAACTGTTTATAGAATCCATGCCGGATAAGGCAAAAGAACGATAGCCTGTTTAAATGTATGTCTGCGGTGCAGAGGCTTGACCCAACCGATTAAATTGGTAACCTTTTCAATTAAAGTGGAATTGTTTAATTTTGGATTGTCTCTTATGTGCAATGAATACAATTTCTTTCTTTTATGGTTTGTTTGAAACGGCTTCTATGCGTAATAATACCGCCTCTAATTCGCGGAAATAATGTAACGTAATATGATAGAAATAGTCGTATATCTGGGGTTTGGAATTCCATGTTGTTTTTTTCTTGAATCCATTTTCTGTGTAAATATACTTAAATAATGGAAAGTAAAAATATAGGGTTTGTTTCTTAAAAACATCGATTAAAAACCTCTCTAACAAAAAGTGTTTATCATCAACACTACGAATCAATACATCTTCCTTTTCACGCGTTGGTAGAAGGATGGAACACAGAATATTGATCAATGATTATTATGTCTGGTATGCCTATTCGATTTGTTCTTTGAAAAAATCAGTTGAATCCTTGTAGTAAGAAGGAAAGCATGCTTCCATGTTTAATGCAATTTGATACAATTTCTAGAAAAAAGTGTGTATCCTTCACACCAGTATTCAATTATTAACATTGTTAGCGAAAAATTCTGAAAATTTCATTCTTGCGTTAAGTTTGTTCAATGTCAAGAACAAACCCATTAACTCCATTTGTTGACATTGGCTCTTAACATCCTTCCAATAATGCCTGTGTGTATTGATCAAATATTTTGAGAGGATTCAGTGCATGAATGGAAGATATCGAGAAAGATATTGGCGAAAAATCCTGTGTGTTGAAGAAGAAGATGAAAAATGAGAAGTAACTGTAGCAATAACTATATATATATATATATATATATA
>BOPP01000130.1:3390803-3402516 GCA_017312745.1 Gryllus bimaculatus
CACCCATTCCCTTCCTCACTTCCTCTCCCCCCTCCCCTTTCCTTTCTCGACCGCCACTCTTTCCCCTCTCTCCCTCCCCCAACCGTTGCCGTCCTTCCCTCTTCTCTTGTCCTTACCCACCCCTCTCCTCAAATCCCCTCCCCCCAACTCTCGACTGCTCCTTCCCGCTCCCGGGCCGGCTGTAATCACAGGAGCTCTGGGCGGCCACACGCCAGCGCCGCGGTGTAAAGGAAAGAAAGAAACGAAAAATAACAATCGCTAAATTCAAGTATGAGATATCAAGTAGGACGTATCAAAATTGAAAGATCTGTACTATCTCTTCAGGCCGGCATGATACTTAAAATACAGAATGAGCCATTTGGGGGGTGAAAAGCACCCGAGTTTTCTGGCCAATGAAAAATAGTATCTTACACCGTTTCTCTAACAAACACTTGAGACCTGTTTTTGGACAAATTCTCTTCTAAGTTCCAGAAGTCTGTGCTCCTGGTGAGTCAAATCGATGCATATGCTTGCTACTCATTATTTACCGAGAAAAAACTTACTTTTCTGAATACATACTTGCAAAATTGTTTTACTTTCCCATACATAAAAATTGCACAGTTACAGCCTTCATTGGCTCGTTTGCGTGTGGCTTCCTCATCGGGAGCAGAAACGGCCCACATTGCGTTCTCGATGTTGTGCAGGCTGGGCAAAATTCGAAATTGTCGCAGAACGCTTTCAACAGGTATCATTATCTCTGAAATCAAAAAGGTGAGGAATTATAGATGAGCAATATTAAGCGGAGCATTGTGTTGAATCTTTAATTCTGAATTGATTCTCTCTAAATACACCGAACATACGAAATGTATTGAAATAGTATTTTTTAATGGCAAACTAGTTTTTCCAGATATTTGAATTCTTTTTATTTATCAACGGTCTCCCTGCTAATGTTGGATTTTTTTTATGTTTTCATTCATTATGAACCATTGTACATGGAGCCCTGAAGTCGTCGCTGTTGGTCTGGCTTCACTTCAACAAATCGAATTCCTCACGAAGTCATCGTGAAGTGGTCTTAGCAGTAGCGTTACGAAAATATACCCGTAAAAGAAGAAATAGTCGGATCTGCGTTAATCTTTTATTTCGTGGTTTCAACGTTACGCAAGAAGGATAAAAATAGCGTTTGTTTGTAAGCCGTCGATGCTGAGGATGCTATTTCGGAGCTCATCTGCCGCGCAGTGTGAATAACTCCGGATTACCGACGCTCGCGTTTCGTGGTGGAACCGATGACAGAAGGCTTTCTAAACGCAAAAAAAATTGTCTGAGTTTACAATTAGCGCGTAGGTTACTCTTCTTGAGCGTGGAAAGTTTCCGGACTGATGCTGAATGCTGATCTGTTGATCTTCAATACAAAAGTGTGTTATTATACATAGAATATGTATATGTATTCTATAAGTGTATGTAGTATGTATATTATTTATGTCAATATTCATAGGTTTTAATACATATACGATATTTTTTATGATTTTCTTTCATTTATCTTTTCGGCCACACTTGTGAGACGGTTTTCGAGGACGAGCGGTGATGATGATAGTGATGATTTTGACTGGGAGCAAAAGGGATGATGAACCAACCTGCTTTGAACATCATGAATTTCACATGGCTCGACCGGGATTTGAATTACTGTACTTAGAGGTGAAAAGTGAGCGTCCTGACCACTTCACCACGGGTGGCCCCAGGTATCAATATGTAGGTCATCAAATCGAGTGGCAAACTCACCTTCAACACAGCGAGTAAGGTAAAGGCACCGGTAAACGATCTCGGCTGTCGCCGAAGGCTGTGTTGGCGACGTTTCGACCATCTTGTCGTGGTCTTCCTCAGGACTAGTTGGTAGAGGCCTTCGACGCGGCGTCACCCAGACAGCCAAGATCATATACAGGACTCTGCCCGCGGAAGCTCACGACTTCAAAGGCTCCGGTAGCTGACACGTCATCAATAGTTGACACTTTCAAATAATGATTGTAATTTTCTCATAAAATGACGACCATGTAAATATCTATTTATGCATTTTGAACAATGAATCCATCTGCATTGTGAACCAGGAACTATCATAATAGTCTGGTAATCATTTTGAGTTCAATGCTTTGTTGTGTATTTGAAAGTGTCAGCTATTGGTGATATGTCAACTACCGGTGTCCCTATATTACCGTTTAAGTCATTAAACGTACAAAAACAATTCCCGGGAATAGCTTTTAAATGTTTCTATGAAGGAAAAGTATTACCTTTTCATCATTGTTTCATCATCATTTCATCATCATTGTGCACCTGGTGAATTTTCCCGCACTTACAATCTTTCAGCCCGTCTACAATTTGTCTGGTTAATGATAAAGGGGCATGTTGTTAGGGTGTGCATGATGAAGATTGTTTTAAGTAACAAACAATTAATATTTGGTTAGTAATTTTTGATAAAACACATATGTTGACGCCAAGTGACACACCGCACTTATGTAAATAAAACATTGTCGTTACTGTGCCATTTACGTAGTGCTGGATATTTTTTTATGATTTGTCATACAGAGATGAAAATACATGTAAAGTTTACATAGCCACGAAGACAACTCGTGATGTAGGGTGAAATCTATTAGTATCATTTAAGGCAAAGGACTCGTGTCGACGTATTTTACTAGACTGCTGCAACTAGCATTTGTTACGAGGCATGTCAGAGGACATTCAGAGAAATCTTCCAGTTAAGAGATATATCAGTTAAATGGATTGGACAGCTCTGGATCTCGAGTAAAAAGACGTGTTCCTGCTACAACTAGCAGAGTGAACGTGATGGGAAATAAATTTGAATGTCATGTGGATGGTGAAAATTCAGAGAACGTACTGAAAACATTGATTGACAACAATAACAACAACAGGGTTGTCAGAACAAGCTTCAAGAATACATTTCATAATTGAGCTCAGAATTCTATTATTGACTTTGAATAGTGGTCCATAGGAATCAGCTCGCTTAGTGAAACGAAGAAATTTTGTAAGTTAACTTAGTGAATATTATTGTAATTTAATTAGGTGAACTTTGTAAACATTTAGGTAGATAGTACTTGTAAATGATAGAAATTAGGAGACGTACATTATACTATTTCGTTCAGAACTGTTAATTAAGTACTGTTTCTTTATTTTTCACGAATCGCAAGATTGAGTGTAAATAAATAAGATTTCTGTGGAACTCGCAGACTTTATTTAAAGACACTTCTAAAAACGTTCGGTTAGTTGAATACTTTATGAACAACGTAAATAGTTATTAACAAAATTCTCCATAATTAATTTCGCGTATCTGCGAACAAAGAATGTACCAACATTTATATCTATAAGATAAGTGAGTTAGCTACATTATTACAACGGTGATGTCATAACAGTATCTTAAATTATTTTTCTAAAATGATGTATTTTCTCATTCGAATTTTTACTTTGTTAATAGTATTTATTTCACTTCATGTTAGTGCCTAAATTGTCAATACAAGTGCAGAATGAATATGTTTATAAACTGTAAAATAATGCAAATATATTATCAGATATACGCACTTATAAAACGTGAATTTTTCCCTCGTAATTTAAACACAATGTTGAAATATTAAGAAGTGGTAGTTTAATACTTGAGAAGTAATAACAAAATTCAATCAATTGCAATATGATCACAGACACGGTATTAAAAAATTTTCGTTGCCATAATTAAAGCTTGAAATGTGTAATAAAAGCATGAAATGTGTAATTACCATTCCCAGTACAAACACGTTAAAAGGCAACTACGCGAGGAAAAGAGTGTTAGGGCGTTCTAAATTTGTTCACTGATAACACTGTTAATTAATTTTAAGATATTCTATGTGACATCGTCTTTCTCTGAACTTTTTTACCTATTTCGCTTTACTGGAATAAGTGTGTTCGTGGAATTGAAAGTAATTTTCTAGGTATAAACTTGTTCGCGAGTTCCTTTTTTCCAAGCTCTTCCTTCCATTGAAAATGTGCTCGGCTTTGTGGAAAAACCGCAAAGCTTCTCGAGCGGAGAATCCCCAGTCTGGCTCACCGCGGTTTCTTGGTCACCCCTACTCCGGAGGAAACAGCGCCGTGCGTCATCGCCACCACCACCAACAACGCAGCCCGCTCCGCCGTCTACAAACACGCCGCCTCCGCTCCGCTGCCATTGCCTCTGCCACTACTCGCGTCCATCCCATCCCATCTCACGCCATCTGTAGCCACAACCCATTCCGACACATGGTCAGAGCGTTCCCCTCTCTCCTGTCACCGACACCGACACAATTCCGATCCCTACCCCGACACCGCTCCATATACCCACCCCGACCACGACGCCGACACTGATACCGACACCGACACCGACACCGAAACCTACCCTGTCATCTATCCCCCATCCCTTACATCTTCCTGTCTATTCACCTAGACACCACTGTCGCTCTGACCCTCATCTCCAATACAGCTATCATGACCGCTAACTCTGCCATCGTCAATCCAGCATCCAACGCCATCTCTATTGACATAATTACTACAATTACTACCGTCACCTTCCCCACCACCACGACCGCCCGCACCGCACTCGCCGCCACCGCCGCCACCGTCTCGCCACCGCCACCGCCACCACTACCAGCACTATTTCTACCATCACTACAAACACACTACCCCCTGCTACCACTTCCTTCTTCCACTCCTACCATCACCACCTGTCCCTCCGCCCACATCTACCAACTTCGCTCTTGCCTTCGCACCCTTCACCTCATCACCATCACCTCTGATACCACCGCTGCCTTCCCCCACCCCACTGTCCGTAGCGTGACAACCACGGTGACCGCCGCCATCAGCGTGACCGCTATCTCAACCCCACCGCCGCCGCCGCCGCCGCCGCCGCTGCGCAGTTGGCGTCGAACCGGCCCGCCCCCAGGCAGCCTTGCAAGCGAAAGGGCCCGGTCACCTTGAGAGAAATTCGCACGCTTTTTCTTCCTCCTCTTCCTCCTCCTCCACCTCGCCTTCCGCCGGTGCCGCCTCGCCTCGCTTCGCCTCGCCACCGCAGCGGCGGAGCCGATTTAAAGTAAGCCAATAACGCGGCGGGCGGCGGTGCTGGCGGATTCCGGGGGCATGACTCATCTCTTCTGGGGCTTCTCTCCCCCTCTTCCCCTCCACACCCCTCGCGACCACCGCTCACTCACTCTCTCGGCAATAGAAAGCTCGCAGTGTGGGGCAGCCTGATGTTTGTAATGAACTGGCCATTAATGAGTGAACAATAAACAGTTTGCTTAATGTGTTTGAAAATAGTTAACGACTCGCTGAAGTATCCGGCCCATTCACAGGGTACTTATTAATCACGATTATCTGTTAGGAAAACGACGACCCCCCCCTCTCTGTTCTGTCGCGTCCTGAACCATGCGGTCTGCCCTTTCCATCCCTTCCCCTTCCCACCCGAACTCAGCGTATCCTCTCTCCGCCCTGATCATTTCCATCCATCTGTTCCACTTCCTACTCTTCCCTATCCCTCCCTCCCCCCGCCCCGCCCTTCCTCACTCATTCCCGCCTTGTCCCACCCTACCCCGCCCTGAGATTTTGTTGCGATCATCGTGTTAAGGACAGTTTTAAAAATTTCTTATGCATTTATATGAAATTAGCGGAATCTGACAGACGTTGTCATACCCTCCTCTCTCTTTCTCCTTCCCTCTCCCTTTGTCTCTCCTCTCTCTCCCCGGCTCTCTCCGTCCCCCTCTGAGTCTGTCAGTACTTGCCGCTCCCGGGCTTCTTTTAATAGTCGCAGGGGTAGACACTCTTAATACTTCAGGGTGTTGCGGGTTGCGTAGAGCGCCGTTACGTAGAGAGCCTAAACAGGAGCGTTTGTGTCAGCATAAAATCATCACCAAAGCGCGTCTACGCGCGTAGGCATATTCACATTTTCATCGTAATATGCCTATATTCTTCCCACAAGTTCAAGCAATAAGTTTACAAAGTTTTATCGCAATAGGATGAACAGTACGGAAGCGCATTAAGCACGTACAAACCAACCAAAAAATAAGCTAACATTGTTATTTTATATATTAGATAGTATTTCCATCTGTTTACGGGGACCTGAATGACATCACGAATTAGTAGCGGAAGCAGTGATTTACCTGCATCAATACTGCTCCACTAGAAACTAAAGGCATTAGTAGAAGCGAAACAAGAAGGGATGCGAGTAATTCAATATTTTAACGAACACTTTGAGTGAAGAAAACGCTTAAAGTAGGCAATTGAATCATTTGTGAAGAGTGCGTTATTCCGCGATTAATACTTACATAAATATAAATCTAGTCTTCATTGCGATGGTTTGTCCATTCGAAGAAAGTAGTTTTGAAGAACAGCGTTTTGTGATCCGATTTTTTCATTTATTTTCGGGAAGAATACAACCATCAGAAATACTATTTTAAAGTTCATTTTTTGATGAACAAATAATAAGAGAGTAGTTTCATTAACTGTGCACGTTTTTATACGTAGGTGGAAAAGTTTAAAAGTGTCCGCAAAAACGTCTCGGAGGCTGTCCGGTGTCGACCTGGCCATCAGAATCTCGAACTTATTCACATATCCGAGAAGTCCGGCGTCCTACAGTTGGCCAAACTTTTGAAAAATGACAAATAAGCGTTGACAACTTATTCTATCAATCAGAACAAACTTAAACAGTGTAAGACATGTGTAAAGTAGCTTCCAATCAAGCTTAATGGTCATCACAAATCCGAAAGACATCGCATTTCCATCGAATTGAAAAATATGTTTCAAATCCGAAGATAACGGGATTTCAACCTGTATTGAAACGTGAATGCATTAATTTTGAATTCAAACGTCAAGCGTGCAGTATGTCCGTAATAAATTAAAAAAGAAAAAACATTCATTCTGACAAAAGTCATTTAACCGTCTCTTGAAGTACACATTGTCCGATTTTCTGTAGTTATTTGATGGAGCAACGCACTATCATCAAGTACATTGATTAGATAAATTTTACAACAAAGTTAAGGCCATATTAATCAATAAAGGCCCGTGATGGGAGAGGAAAGCCAAGCGTTCATTCAGCGTAGCTGACGCTGAAAACTACGAGCAAGGTGGATTGGGAGCTCCTAACGATCATCAGATCTTCCTTTCAACCCTAAATTTATCTGTTTTCTCCGATGAAAGAAGCTTTACATGGTATCGCGCAATCAATGACAACGAAGAGGTAAAGGAAATAGTTCAAAACTGGCTCTGAGATCAAGGAAAAGAAGACTGGTAAGAAGTGGGAAAAGTGCAGAGAAATCGTTAAAACTGAGGTGGGAAAGTAGAAAAAAATATATACAATATTTTTGAAATAGGTTTGCTGGATATCTATTTATTTAATTAATTATCATTGATATTTAAATACCTGTTTATATTCTGACCATAGGAACTTGCGTGCCGACAGCCCAAGGATACTAGACACTTCGGATAGCTTTTCTCAGGGTATTTCTTTTTCTGTCGTGACTCGTGTCACCGGCCCCTCTACATAATCATTGGTATACCTTCATCGATCAACCATAGACATCCAAACGTGCTGGTTATTATGTTGTTTTTTTGTGTGAAGTTTATTGATGAGTGCTGTCATGCAGAAGACAGTATTTGCCCCTTCGACATTGCGAACGTGAAGTATAAACACAATAATAGTTCTTGATATATGGCAGAAGAGGCGCCGTTGCGTTCGACAAAGAGCATCACGAAACCAAGGCTACGCAAGAATAGCCATCCTCAGAGACCTTGCATACTAAAAAGGACAGGACGCTGTCCAGGCAAGGTGCATGTGATTTCCCGACGATAGCGTTACGTCATCGACAGCCGGACGCCGCAAGAATGGAGACACGGGGAACAATCGCGGACCTTATTTCTACATACCAATTCCTATCTCAATCCGGGCCACCAAATTGACCGAGACAAGTGCCTCAGGGCATCAACTGATGTCCCTGCAGTGCTTTTGACGGAGATCGTGTGGTTCGAGTTCCGACGGTCGCGAGCCTTTCAACACCAGCCAGATACCTAGGTCGAGTTCTGTCGCTGTCTGGAAGAGTATTCTAGCGGCCGGCTGCTTTAATCAGTAGTTTTCCGTGATTTCTCCGGTCAAAACCACGCGAATGCCGAAACAGTACCCTAACAAACGGGCCACGGACCGCGCGGACCTCTCCTTTCCATTCCTTGTCCAATCCTTTACCATACTTACATGTACATCCATTACGCTACCCCTGATGCCGGGAGACCTGGCGGCAGCTTAGTGCTTGTCCCTGATTGGACGGTGCCCCTCTAGCGGGAGATACGTGGTTGAAGAAAATACCGCTAGCCGACGGTAGGTCAGCACCGGATCTCGTCATCCAGGGGGGGGGGCAATATCACCGCCATCTCCAAAGCAAAAGGATGCACTACCATTACGGGATTCATGACCTTAGCCGCTGACGCGCCCGGAAACACTAGCAATCAATCAGTCAATCAATTAGTGAATACGTTCAGTGAAAACGTTAAATCACGATGTCACAAAAGTGATTATATTTTCATTAGATGCGTTAAATTTTGAAAAGTTTTTGATAACATTTGACAAAAGGTGGGACAATCCACTTTTTAATAAAACTAATCGATACATTAAGGACTTCAATGACTTACATTGCGAAATAAAGAGCCCCGGATATTGGAGGAAAAATGATCGTAATTTCAAAATTCTTAAATCTTGTTCTTCTCTCACGGCTCGCCTGAGAAGTCGCAAATCCGCAACAAATTCTTAATACACCGAGAAGTCCTAGATTTGAGTTCCAATAAAATTTTGTTTTCGACACCCAGTTAAGCATGATGTATTTGCCTCGTTGAGAATTCGATTGCTCAGATCGATCAGTTTCTTGCCGACCTTTATGGCCCTGTTGGGTAGAGCATGTGCCGACTCAGCATGTCGGTCTGAAGGGTCGCGGGTTCGAGTCCCGCCGTGAGCATGGCTGTTTGTCCATTGCCTTTCACGTATGTGTTGTCACTAAGGAACATGCGTCTAACCAGACACAGTAGAGCCCAAAGTGTATCTACTGTAAAAGGTTAACATGTGTCCTCACGACAGACAAAGTCGATACTCGGGGCGGATAGTCAAAATCGACATCCCCTGAGGCTGGATCGATCGGTTTTGTGGTATCGAATGATCAATTCAATGTGAATGTCGGAACAGTAACTTAATTAACCAGTACCCTCAACAAAGGCGTTCAGATCTCGCACGAGTATTCCTTCACCGTTCTGGCTCGACTCCCACTCTTATGACAGAGATCAATCTCGATTAGGCACATCCTCCTTGAGCATTTCCCAACAGCTGCGTATCCTCTGCGGTAGAATTGACGTTGCCCCTTCACCGTGCTGACTGAGAGGTTCTAGGGTTCGGTCCCCGTCGGTGACGGATTTTCGACAAAGCTAAGTCCAATTCATCCGCTTTCTAGAAGAGAATTCTATTGGCCGGCTGTTCTCATTGCAAGTTTTTTCCTAACAATACCAGTCAAATAGTGGAGCAGTAACTTATTATATAGGACACGAATTGTGCTCAATATTTCCTTCTTCATTCTTGCTTCTTCTGTCACCTCCACTTCATGTTTATGAATTACTCTTCCACACACATCGGGTGACACGTTGGGAGCTTAGCACTTGCCCCGGCTGGGGCGCTGGGGAGGTGTAATAATCGGCAAGCCCACTTGTAGGTCAGCGCCGAATCTCATATCCCAGGGAAGAGCGAATTCGTATCTTACTGGTTACTACACGTGCTACACTTACGTATCTAATGCCCCTATTAGTTGACGCGTCCAGAAACACTAAAACATCAAATAAATTCAATCCTCAGAGACCCGTGGTGCAGCAAGCAAACAGCTCAACCTGAACTATGGAGAAAGAAGAAAATACTTTCTTGTACTGGACTACGCCCACAATTGGCTATTGAGCCATTTGGCGACGCACTGATCAGCAAAAATGGTCTTGAGCGTGATGTTGAGGTCGACCATTTCTTGAAATGGTCGAGGGCTAGGTAGCTTTGGTGTTTTTCTGCATCCAAACATGTACTCTGGAGATAGTAAAAGATTAATTCTGTGAAGATGTGCGGGAAGGTGGTTGTGTCGTGTTCACAATCTGAGGACAGCAGAGGACGGCTATGCGACTTTCACGGAAGGTTTTGGTTCATAGACCCTCCGGTAGCCAGACTTTCTCATTTTCGCGATTGACAGTTTGGGAGGCGTTTTTCTTCTACGAACCTGAGGCTGAGTTGATGAATGCTTGGGATGACTGGAGTAAAGAGAAAATAGCCGGCTGAGTTGTTCCTTGCTTTGCTTCTCTGCCATTTCATTATCACTGATGTTAACGTGTTTGGGAAACTGTTGTTACTCTCCTGTTTTATCTGCCTCCCGCGATTTAGAAGGAGGTCGTAATTAATTATTCTATTGCTGTGTGTTTGTATGTCGCGAGAAAAGTTGATGATCATGAATTTGGCAATCAAGAATGATTGCAGTTGGCATTCAAACTAGCAATATAATCGCAATCGGTGAATTAAAAAAAAGAAGAAAGATAATATTATTCTATTAGTTCTATTTAGCCAGAAATTGGTAATGCACCTTAATTGTTGATAAGAATTGGTTACTGAAGATAACATGAATTAAGAATACAGAATTCTAGGGCACTCTTGACTTATTCCCTTCAAGTTTGAAGATTCCACGGTCAATCATTCAATTATTTGCCCATGAAAGAGTTCACGAAAGTAGAAATGCAGTTTGTCGTCACCAGAAGATGCAAATCGAAGTTTAAATTTTATCTGACAGTGAGAGCTACGCGCTGGAAAAACAACTCATGAAGTGGAGAGAGCAACATTTTAACACCGACGCTTCGGCCAAAAGAAAGAGCAGACATGGCATGTTGCAATTTAACAGCATATGTTAGCATTGGCGTAGTCTGATTTTGGCTTAGGGAATGTAACAGGAGAAATGAAAAAATATTTTAAAACTCCTAAATATTCCTCATTTACCAGCCTACGAGATCTTACTACGTGTCTTCTGAGTTTTGTAAATATATAATATAATACAAAAATTTGTTATTTGGTAAAGAAGCATTCCTATTTACAGTAAATAAAAGAATGATTACTGAATTTCCAAACCTTTCAATTTTGAACCAATGATATGTAAAATGTTCGTGACAGCAGCCAGCAGAGAGCAGAGCTTTTTTCAATTAAAGTTACTTCAAACATACCTATGAGTGACAATGTCGGAACAAAGTTTGGATTCCCTAGCAATACTTGTCAATAAGCATTATATACAGAAGAAAATTGATTTCAATCATGTGAATTACATATTTGCAAACGCCGAAGTTCGAAAAGTGTCCCTCATTTCATTATTTTCAATATTGCCAAAAATTGTAGAAGTGATGTAATTTATTTTTTTTATTTGTAGTTTCTTCTATTGTGAGGAGGCGCCAAAATATATTTTGTTCTAGATTACAAAATCCCAAAGGACGTGTGAACATCCGTTCATATATTGGTTTGGTAAGAAAAGTATTGCCCCCAATGTAACGAGAAGTATCGCAAGATTCCTACACGGAAACGGGCCGAGGTGCAGCAAACGGAGTGTAGGCGCGGATGCCTGTTGGCGCGTCGCGTGAGGACGGAGGGAACAGGATACTCGGAAGAGAGGGGGCCGGGAATGCCAAGGGTGGGCGGGGA
>BOPP01000130.1:3407617-3424561 GCA_017312745.1 Gryllus bimaculatus
GTTCTTCTGCCTTCCACATTCCTCGTCCTCCCTTTCCCCTTTCTTCTTCATGGATCACTTCCTCCCTTTCCACCCGCTCGTGCTCCACCTCCTTCATTCCCCATCTTCATTTATAGTTTATGTCATCCTGTCTCTCTTCTTGTTTCTCTGTTTCCCTCGTCATTCTCTTTCTCCATGCTTCCCTCTCTTCTTTCCTCTTCTCTCTGGGTCGTGGTGCTAACGTGACAGCTCGTTTATCTTCTCGCCCTGCTGGAGCCCCCTCCCCCCCCCAATCTTTGAGCCACCCATTCCATTTCAGCGCACCAAACGTCCAATTGTCCCCCGGCCCACGCCCTTTCGTCCTCTCCCTCTTTCGGCCCCGCCCTCCGAGATCGACGAGCTGGCAAAATGCTCTTAGGCAGCGGTCGCCAACAGATGGTCCGTGGTCCAATGATAGTCGGCGAGAAAAAGTTGGAGATCCACAGAAAAAAATTGATATGATTTGAAATTTCGTGTTTTATTAATAAGCGGGTAAAAATCCATTAACTTAATTCAAACAAATAGGAAATATCACATTCAAGTTAGTGCGCAATACTTAAATATACTCCCAACGTTTTAAAATCATTAAAAAATCCTAATTTGATTACAGTTACGTATGTATTCTAATGTTTATTTTAGAAACGTATTTATCATTTGTTGAAAAAGTCCTCAGAGTGGTTCGTGGGATTTAAGCGATCTATGGAGCGGCGCGTGAGGGGGGGGGGCACGGGTCGGCGACGACCGCTGCGGAGCCCGGCCTGCTGCTCGGCCGGCGTCTCTGCTGACCGCCGTTCATCTCCCGCACAGGTCGCGTTCCCCGCCCGCCATTCTGCGTCGCGCCCGCCCCGCCCCTCCTTTCCCGCCCCGGTTCCGCGCCGAACCGGTCCTCGTTCACGGTGGCAGAACGCCGGCCCCCGCCCCGACGAAGAGGGCAACAGCGCTGAGGGCACTTTCGGTTCCGGTGACGGTCTTCTCTTTATGTAACAAGTCACAAAATAGATTCAACTGTTCGGGAGGGGTGAGAGCGGAAAATGTGAAATTGCTCTCCACAATCATGTATGTAGCCGTATTAGCATTGTCTTAGTTTTTGGACATCCAAGAATACAAAAACAATAAATTAGACGAAAACACCCATAGAAATAACGGGTGGGGTCATTGACTCAGAAGCTGCATATAATACCTACAGGCGCATTTAACCTGTTGGAAAAATGCTATTTTAAAACCAATGAATCTATCAGTATTATTGTAAAATAATAGGGAAAGTAAGTAATTTTTTGGTTAGTTGATCACCGCATGTTTATTACTCAATATTGTTTTAAAAAGAAATGCAAATGATACTAGGAAGTTCACAAACAGAAATATCCTGACAAAAATTCCATTAACAATATACCAGTAATCAACAACTGCTCGTGAAATACAGCGAGTAACTAATTTCCATTTTGCGAGCGTTAAATATGGGGGCGCTGTAAAGTAACAAAATTCTTATCAAATTTATATTATTTTGTTAATAATAAATGAATCTTAAATATTGTTCAAACGATTAAAATACCTTCTATGTCTTACTGTCTTAAATATCGTATCTATCAACTAAATTACAGTGCAATTTTTTTTACTGACAATGGTCATATTTGCTCTCAATTAGTTGAGACGTTTTCCCTCTCAACTTCTTGAGGATTTCGATTGTGTTACAAAAACATTACTCACTATGAAAGGTCCAGACAAAAAGCAGACCTGAATAAATATCATCAAAACGACTTTAAGACTTATTAAATGTTATTTTTTAATTTAAGAACGACTATTCTCACTGAGCTGTGACTTTTAAATTATCCTTTAGAAAATTTAATCAGCTAGAATTCTTAATTAAGTACCTTATCAAAGAGTGTTTTAGCTTCTAAAGAGAGAAATGATGTAATTAAAGGCGTAATCATTGTCACCAATATGTAAAAAAAAAGAATACAAAAAAATTTGTTTGTTCTTTTCTTCTTTTTTTTTTTGCAGTTGAAGACATTATTACACTTTAATACAAAATGACCACAGCCTACAATGCAAGTAATTTAATTTTAGAGTTCAAGTACTGAATAACAAAGTTATTAAAGACGTATTGCATTCGCAAATTTTAATTTTAATTTTAAAAAGTAACCTAGGTTTTTGAATCAGCAACTCCAAATTCCAACCTCAACACCAAATGACCTCATACTTTCAGATACTCAAATTCAAGTACCATTTGCTTCCCATTTGCCTGCCCCACTGGACCACAGTGCAGCGCGGGGTTCGACGGCGGACCCTCCGGCCGCATGGCAACGTCGTAACCGGTTTCGGGGCTGAGGTCCGGGTGTTAACTTATCGGCCGGAGGAGAGGAGCGCTCTGTGCTACCAGCCCACTCGTGGCCTCGCGGCCAACCGAAAGTTATTTGCTTGGCCGCCACTTGGCGATTCTGGAAACGAATCTAGAATTCCTCAGAAGTTACGAAATTTTCCAATGTATTGCGCCATACACGTGAACAACTAGACATTGGATGATATGTTTACTTCCTAAACTGGTTTCGTGAAATTACACTACAATAATTTGAGTTGTCCGTTTTCTTTTGACTAGTCGACGTATACAAACGTCTCCATTCATTTATCATCGTCTCCATTCATGATAACGCAGGTATAAATAATGTACAACTAACGCAGTTATTAATGTAGAGAGATTGTTTTAATTTCAAAAATCCAATGGAGGTGCCGGGGTTTGAACCCGGGACTTCTCACATGCGAAGCGAGCGCTCTACCACTGAGCTACACCCCCGACTGTTTACAGTAACGCCGCAGCGCGTAACCTGAAGGAAGAAAAGCCCCATGTTGCTGTGGTTGTGCGTCATGATTTTGTCTGATATTTATTTTGCATTAGGAACGCATTCGCAGATTTTTAGAAAGTCCTTCTATAAATTTCTTCAGTTTAACTTACTTCCGCCCAAGTAATGTTCTACTACAAGAAATGGATGTCGAGGTTTTGTCGGAAATTCGCGGGGTCCCTACTACCAAAAAATTATTAATTCTGCTTCCGGTGTAAGAGATTGGTCAAATGCTCTTGTTCCAATGCTTTTTAAAGCACCGTGTGCTAAGGGTTACAGATTTAGTATTCAAATATTTTAGCATACATTGCCGAGAAGGAGGTATAGTTTCCGGTTCGAATACATATTACAAAATATATCAGCATTTCATGTTCCTGAAACAGTGTTCCTTTTCAATGCCATGGAGATTTTAATCTGTGTGGTGTAAGAAAACCAGGTATATATTCTAGTACAAGGAAATACGTAATATCACTGTGCAAATGTTTAAAACCAGAAACATTATAAATGGTTTAGATGTGTTCTAAGCCTGGAAACGGAAAATACACATCTCAAATGTCACTTAGGACACTATTAATCAGAAAATAAAGTGAAAACTGCAAAACTAATTTTATTGAAACAAAAATCTAAAAATGTTCAATAAGGCGTTCAGAAGTAACTCGTGTATGAAAGGACAGCGCTAGTCGATTGTTTTAATGCTCGTATTTTCCTTCGAATAATATAAGATTGATACAATTTAACGTTATAATGTTAAATGCTTGTACTTTTTAAGTAATAAATGCATTGTACGTTCATAAAGTTTCCTAACGTTTTAAAACCTCAAGCATAGGATTTCACACCTAACGCTCTTATTGCACCCAAGTGTTCAATTTATTGCGAGTGTCAGAACAGTAACATTAGCATTTGGCTAAGAGGTGGAAGCCACGGAGTGATGACCGGAGGCCTGGGAAGTGTGGTTGCCGTGCGGCGGGAGTCCCGGCTCGACGCCCGGCGGCGGGAAGCCCAAGTGCATGCGGGAGCACGGTGGGGTGGGGTGGGGTTATGAGGGGAGGGAGGGCAGCGAGTCTCACCTTGCCGAACCGGGCTTCGTCGTCTGGCGGCCGGCTGCGGCGCTTGCAGAGCTTGCACTCACTACGGGTGCGTGCGTGCGTACGGCCGCGCGCTGCGTACCGCGAGCCATGTACGCCGCGCCCCCGCGCGCCTCGCCCGGCCCCGCCCTGTCGTGGCCGCCCCGCCACGGCCACCCTCGCCCCGCACCGCTCCGGCCACCCCGCTCCGCCCTGCACACCACCCTGCCTCGCCCTCTCGCCCCTCTTCGCCACCGCCCGGCACCGCTCCGCCCCGCCCCGCCCCGACCCACCACCGCCTGCGCCCCGCCTGCGCTGCCGCGCAGCGAGTACAGTGTGAATTCAGCGTGGTCTACGGGGACCAAATGAAGAATTTAAAAAAAAAACAACAACCGTAATCCCAAAAATGAGATTTCGAGACTCTAGAGCTGCTGCTAGAGCTTCGTAACTCTCATTTGCTGACTGTGCTGCCGTGAAAAAAATCAACCGCTGTCCGTGATTATTACCTCCGAGAGTTTGAGTATATTTATTAAAGAACCGTAGCCCAGAGTCTTTTTTGGTTAAATAATCACGGTCCTTTAAATGTAAATTTTCTCCGTGATCATTTCTCCAGCATATCTGCAAGGAGTGACGTTTGTTTCGTGAATGAGGTTATTCTGCATAACCAATATTTTTGTCCTGTACGTTTGGTGATAGTGTATAACCTGTTTTGTGGCACATACGTCCTTTATGATGTGAATCTGACCAAGTAAGGGAGAAAGTAACACCTAAGAAATGGATTCTACGTCAGATGTATGAAGAACAAAGGGGAATGAGGTAAACCAAAGAAAGACAGGAAAGAGGATGCTGTACGAGCAAAGAAGGTTAAAGAAGAAGCACATTTAAATCACAAAGGAATCTTTAGACGTTGTCTAAATGTTTACAGTCGCCTGCTAACAGAGATTTCTGTCAAAATTTGTCATCATTGCCAGATGCTAATGTAGAAATGGAAAACACTGATAATGAGGATAACAGCAGAGGCAAAGAACAATAAGTTGATCAATAATATTCCAAATGAAATAAAAACACAAATAATATTATTGTGTTAATAAATAGATATTCAGAAGGAACAAGAGGATGTAATAGTAATATTGAAAAAAAATAATTCTAAATTGATTAAGTGCATTAATTTCTAGAATTATTCTTTCAAATATTGAAATATTACAGCCCCAAACAAATAATTTTCATACATAAATTTCCCAATTTTTCCGAAAAAACACCATAGTCCATACACCCCCCCTTTATTCAATAATTTCCACAATACAGTTCAAGCTTGAATTACACTTAAGCTTACATAAATATTTACAATAACTTGAGAAAGTTCACAACAATTTTCATTCAAATCCATATTTAACGCTATAAGTTACTTCTGATGCATGGAGAAAAGAATTCTATGACGCTGTTCTACGGAGATTTCGTCTTTATTCTGTGACAAGGAGTGTCGTTTGTAAAACATTATCTTCTTCTCAGAATGAAGTTGATGCGACATAGGACTATCAAGATATTCAATTTAAGGTAAATTTCTTTTTCAATATTTCTTAAATTAATGTGTTCTAACACACGTGTCAGATACATTTACACTTTCCAATTTTATTTATCTTGTGCGTTTTTCTTCATCTGAATCTCATATGTTATTCCTGAAATCTTTTGGTATACAAAGCTTTCTTCTCCTAACCCCCTTATCGAATATATGCCTAAACGCATCATCTCGTATTCTTCTATTTTCCGTCTTTTGATCTATGATCGTTTTCTGCATTCCGAATTTACCCATTCCGGCTGTCATTTGATGTTTTTTTTTTTTTCATTGCAAAACATGTTTTCATGGTCTCAGCTATTTCCAAGGTTCATGATCTTCACGCTCTCTTCTCCTGTTTCTTCTTCCGTCAAGAATAAATTCCAGATTTTCAGAGAAATTCTTTGTCATTTTTAGCCATTTTACTCCATTTTAATTGTTTAGTTTTGACAATTTCGTCCAAAGATATTTGCATTTTAATTTTATTTCTTAAATTGTTAAGCGAAGTATGTTTACATCTTCCCCAGGACATCCGTTCCATAAAGTTTCTACCAAAAAAAATATCCTCCATGAGAAAGGTAGAAGAAAGAAGTGTTCTAGCTAAAGTGGTAGCATAAAAACATAGTTTGTAGAATAGTGTTGCAATTGAAAAGTCTGGATTCTTTCGCAAATAATCCAAAAAGTTGGAGTTTCAAAAAGTCTACTGAAATTAAAAAACAAAGAGACATAAGTAATTTTTTATATAATTTGCAAAGCGATATTACTGATCTTGATACTGGTAATATGAAAAACATGAAATAATGGAACTCTTAAATTATGTTCTCTTGAACAACAAATTTTTTGTATTGCAATAGAAAATCTATGTTATGTTCCATTTATCCACATGCTTGCTGTTTGTCGAAAAAATTATCGTGGGCCGTAAACCTATCATTTTTACTTTTATCGAAGTGTTGGCATTGTATATCAAAAACGATCAATATCGTTTTGTGTCTGACAAAGCTGCCAGTACCACATTCTGATCTGGTTGATGATTACGATAGACATGCTGAGGTTTACGTCGTTAGAATTATTTATTAACCAAAATTAAAACCAAATGTAATAAATTCATATCAGTTTAAATGTGTGGAGTTCAATTCGTTTTCTGGAAGAGATAACTTTTCTGTGATTTTTAAATTTTATTTTTCTACCTCCATTGTATAATTATTTTATTAGATGGCAGTAGCTTGTTGCGTAATGACAGTTATTATGATACAGCTTCATAAAAGTACATGTTTTTGAACAATTATAGAAAAGTTTATTAATCTAACTTGATCCACCCAGAGAATGTATTTGTATGCGGCTCCTTCAGAAAATGAACTTTGCAAAAGTATTTTCTTAGTTTTATACATCGTAGTGGGAACATATATCCCAAAATTCACGTTTTTAATCTTAATAGTTTTGATTTTGTGTTGATATTGGAGAGTCCGTAAGTTTCTGCTCTTTTTATTTAGAAGATACATGGCAAGTATTGCGAGTCGTATTCAACCACAAAGATACACAACTTTTTTCAAGTGTCCTAGTTCATGTTGATAATGAAGAGATAAATAGAGATGGAATGTTGATTATTGGGTTTCTTGTCTTAGTGGTGAACGTATGTAACTTTCTGCTCAGGCAATACGTCTCAAGAAAAGAACGTGGTTTAATGGGGTTACATATTCTCACACTTGTCATGTGCAGGCAACTTTTCAATTTGAACTGGAAAGTTACCATCAAAATTACAATAAATGGTTGTCCTGATATTATTGTATTAATAAAAACCTTTAAAAAGCGCATTTGCCCATTGAGAAAACCTAAAATGAACTTATACATTCGCGCTCTCCTCATATTATCAAGCAACTAATGTTGATAGTTATTCGTGTTTTGTTCTGCTTAGTTGGTTCCCTCCCCCCTTCGGTGTGGAGCTCTGCCGGAGTGGAATGAGGTGAGGCTGTGTGTTGTCCGCTCACGGTCGCCGCCTCCCACGTCTCTCCGCGCTTTATGGGGCTGTAAATTTGTATTTTATGTCGGGGGCTTCCGATCTTTATTTGTGCTCTTGCAGTGGCTCGGTCGTGACCAGGCACGGCGGGGCTAATTATGCCGCAACCATTGCGACGCCTGTTGTAGTTTGTTGGAGCCCGTGCTGCTGAAGAATTGAGCGATCACGCATCGAAGCTCCTGTGGGACTAACACGAATAATGTAAGTGTTGTAGAAACAAGAATCACTTTTGATGCGTTTTTACATGCTTCCTACTTAGTTGAGAGAATGTTGTGTAATGCAGCACGAAAAAACGGCGAATTTTCGCCAGAAAAACTCTTGTTACTGGTCCGAGGTAACGAAAGAGTGTATAAATCTAGTTGCTAAAGTAAAAAAATCCTATAACACGTGGTGTATCGAGAACCTACGTTTTGTGACTCCTTGATTCCGAAAAATCAAATGACGGCAAAACGTCGGTCTGTCCATCTGCCGGCCCGTCTGTGAACAACTCTAACGGCTAAACTAGTCGGCAAATTTTCTCCAAACTTGATATTCCCCAATCAATCTGGCTTATGTTGCGGACCCTGAAATTTGAAAGCGATATTTTAATTTTAGGGGGTACTTTTTACAAAGTTCTATGTATGTAGTTGAATAACCTTTTACTTCAGAGAGTAAGACACTTAGAACTGATTTATTAATATTTTTTTTAATATGGAAACGTCAAAACGCATGTGACATTGATGTTTAGATCTCTAAGTAACATATTTTTTCTTTCCTTAACTTCGGTCTCAATATTATGCCCTTTCTAATCTCTGTCTCTACATAAACGATGTACTGTACTTTCTTTCAAAATTCTACGTTTAATGCGACTTAATGTGCCTCTAACAAGTAATATACTTCAGATTGCGGGACAATCCCCCATCTCGATTGAATTTTGTCGAGTTTCCCTGATCCATTGAGCAAATGTTGAGATTGCCCTTTGTTTTGGTTCTGGCAAAACGCCTCTGGCAAAGCAATGTAGCTTCAGTAAGCGCTCCTTTTTGCTTGTAATGGTGGGGGTAGTATTGTGGATGAGTTACTGTTTTGTTAGTAATGCAGACAAATCAAATCTCCAGTTCATTTATCGATGCAAAAAAGTTTTCTATAACTCGGAAACGGAAATATCAAATTTTTCAAATGTTGCTAATCTCACGTTTAAAAAAAATTGTTTACTATGATTCATCATAGTGATGATGATTAAACCTAATTTGCATGAAACACAAAATTATTTAGAAAGTATTTCTATCAATACTTTTTCTGTTAATTTTCTATACCCGCGGATGAATGGGCAAGTCACCTGTATTATGTTTACAATTTATTTTTATTACGAACTTTTATTGAGGCAATAAACCTTTTTGACATCAAAATACCTGCTGGAGGTGCCTCATTATATTACTTATAAGTATTTTGTCAAAATTACATGATTGATGTGTGTCGGATCATAATTACTTGTCATTATGTAAACGCCTCTACTTCTGCCAACCGTGTGTCAAGCTGTAATTGGCCTTGATGAAAACAAGATAGAGATGCGATAAATTTCTTGCTTCAAAATTGATCTTACATTCAGTTGGTCCTCCATACCTTAACGCGAGCTCTAAATACGCCCGAAAGCGCACTTTGAACGCAATTGAACAATGGCACTCGAATAGCTTTGTTGTCTGGATGACCTTCCCAAACGCCAAGAAGACATCCCAATGAACAAAACATTCGAATTCCGAATAAAATGTTTATCGCAAAAGATCATGTATGACACTCTTCTTATAATCCTCTCTGTCGTGCAGTCGAGAGGCTCCTATCACACTATCAGTTTGACACTTGCGGAAGAAGTGGTCGTAATTTATCGCATGTCGCAGGCTTTCAGTGGCGTAACCAGAAAGCTAGACGTCTTTAAGGGGCTTTTCCTGAAATGCTATCGTTTAGAAAGAAATCTCTAACTTCAGTATTGTAGTTGTAGGAAGGGGCCGAAAATATTTGAACTATTGCAATTTTCGAAAGTTTAGAGAGTTTAATGACAATGCGACGTAAGCCATTTTTTTGTTCGTCAATTGCTTTGTCCGATTAAAAAATTACATGAAATTGGATCGATATTTTTTTGTTGAAACGTTTAAAAATGTTACGGCTTCATGTTGAAAATTACTCTTCAAAATCATTTTATTCTCTTGAAATTCGCAAGGCCTCGAGTTTGGTCATATTAATGGCTGAATATCAGTTTTTGAGAAAACAGACATTCGTCTAAACGGTTTAGGTTTTAGCTTTGACATAGAAGTCCAGACATACAGATGGACCGATGGACACACTTTGCTGTCAGGCAATTTTTCGGTATCAAGGACTCACTAAACTTGGATTATGGGTACATCACGTGTTAGATGAAGTATTTTTCTACATACAAAAGGAACAAGATGTATCCACTTTAAGAGATTTTTTTAATGACGAAAGATTGCTGTTTTTTCGCAACATTGCTTTACACTATACTACTACCATGAATATGAACTAATGTAAACCGTACGGTCAAAAACCATTATTGTAGAGTGCAATAAACGCACTAATTGTATGAATATGTGCTTTATTTAAAATTGTATGAGCTAATTTATTTTAATTATTCTTAAATCAAACTTCAATAAGATTTCATGCCAGAAGGTTTCCATTGTGTTCTGCGTAACTCTTATCAGATACTTGGCCAAAATGGAAATAAATTTATTCTAGTTGGATCCATGTGAACTTTTCTCACTAAATAATTATTGCTTCATATTGGAACCAAGTTTGAACGTTTATGAGTATTCATGCTCGAGATGGGAATTGCCTCCAAAAATGTAAAAAATGTCCTGAAAGTTATCATTTTGTAGATCACGCTATATCTTCAACACATTATGTTCTACGTACATTTCAAAAAATCTACTAGCGAAAATAATAAAAACTACCTACCTCAGTCGCACCGTGAAACAAAGATCTCTTCAAAGCATATACTAGTTTTCACAATATTTTATTTTCAAGAATTATTTTCAAGACTTTTGAACCAGCAGCTAACAGTCTAAGAAAAATGCTCTATAATTTCGTTTTTGGGCCGATGGGGATTATTGTTGAATTACTTGCTCCTACATCAATGTATTAAAACTTCGCAATCCAGATAACGTTGTTTTATTTACAAGAACTATAAGGTATATAAAAATTAACCAAAACAATATGTATTCCATCTTCACCATTACTATTATATATGTAGATTGGGGATATTTCTAGCTTTCATCCGTTTAGTATAAAATAAGTACTTAAGTAATATTTTATCGAGATGACAAGATGGTGTGTATTTGAGCTTTATGATGCCGCCCGTCCTTTGCATCTATTCAAATTTAATGCAATTTTCGCACATGAACTGCGCTTCTGCGTTATCGCATGTAATCACAGCCCGCCAGATGATGAATCGACACGTACACTATCGATCTGCACAATCAAGGTTGCTCATCACTGCTCCCGATATGCCCTGAGAGGAATGGTTACAGAGGTCTTCTGTTCCCTTGATGTGGGTCGCGGAATATGAATACACTTCGCTAGTTCAGCTTCCTTAACGGCAGACCACGTTTTGAATTTCTCCTGGGAAAATAATATTGTAACTTCACACGTACCTTTATAAATAAAATTTCGATGTTATGTAACCCAATAAATAGAAATTACTCCGCGTCGAAACTGTAACGTTAACATGTGTTTTCTATTTATCTCCATCCCAACTAAATTGTTAAGGTCCATCGAGACATCAGTTTTGTGTATTAAAAAATTTGTACTAGAAAGGAGGTGAAAGTTTCTAATTATAAGTTGGTAATATAACTACGATGGAAAGGAAAAGAGTTAACAAAACATCGAGGAAATGAACATAAATTTTACTTGAAGAGTCAAGAACGATATGCAAAACGTTATTAATTTTCAAATGAATGGCCTATTTCAGAAAAAGCATGTTTCAGAGAACGTAAACTTTTAAGATGAGAAAATGAAACTCGAAATGTTGCTTTATGTCACAAGTATTGTGTCAAGTATTAGGTCCGTGAAACTCACTAAAAATAGCTTAATTTATCTTAAATCTGTCAGAACCGACGTATATGCATACAGTGAATGTACACTGCTCTAAGACGTCAAACTAGCAAAATTATCCTTACATGTTTTCTTAAATAAACCATTCAAATAATGTAGTATTTATAACATTAATTCGACTGATGTTATACTTCACAATATTTTGTATGGAGCCAGCCAAGTGTCACAACGCCCTCTTCCTGCCTCTCTCTGTACTTCGTTTGGAACATAACTGAATTTTCAATGTAAATTATATTATTTGTGAATAATTAGACATATTAAATTACGAGACATCTGTTTTTATTAAAAAAACGTTTCCTCTTCATCTATTGGTATGTATAAAAAGCACAGTTAGACGCGACATTTTCAAAAAAGGTCCCCGTATCTTCATAGATTCTTGTATGGCACAAACATCTTTTTCACACATTCAACATTCAGCATTCAACAGTCTCTTAATGTATTTACTGTCAGTCCAATATAAAAAATTGCACTTCTTAATAGACATATTTTATGATAAATAAATAAAGATATTGTCAGGTATCAATATTTTAATTCAGCTTATGACAATTTCGATAGGTAGCGATCATCCTCAGAGCTTGCAGCTTCTGGGCCGAAAACAAAGTTCTTTATTTATTTATCATAATAAAAAGGTATCTACTTCACCAACAATCCAATTAAAGACATATTTTAGCTAATATATCTTCTTTGAATCACCAATTAATCTAATAGCAATTCAAAGCAGTCAAATTAGGGGAAAAGGAACTTTTTATCTCAATAGTAAATTCGTAAGAATCCAATGATTAAACTACATATCTGACCCAATAAACAGAGCAAAGATACATATCCACAAAACCATCGAGGTTACATACGTCCCATGAATTTGCGAATGCTTGTAACCTAATACATCTCGCAATCTAATTCAATCGGATTGTTTTGAATAGTAGACATACGAGGCAGTATTGTTTGATAAATGAATAAAAAGGGACAGTGTGCAATCTTCTTGTTTGTGTTCCTGCTCTACATCCCGACCAATTGTTCCCTTGACATTCAATTTGATTCTCGTAGTGACGCACGAACGCGCCCGGCGCGTGAAGAGTAAGGCTGGGAATTTATTGAAGAACCGAATTGCCCGCGTTGCTCCGACAACAAGATGGAAGTGACGCAACGCACAGAGCCGACTTTTTTCCCTCGGGGAATGCAGTTCACAAGCAATTCGGGAGCCATCATAACGTCTAATTCTGTTACAGACTTTTCCGCCCAACGAGCGACTTACGTAAGGGATTGTGTAAGAGCGTCGTACCAGATGTCATATAAGTTTTATTCAGGACAACTTTACATATAATGGAGCGATTATCATCGTGCGCGCCTACTCCCAACACGAGTTTGTAATTAACGCAAGGCCAAAATTAGCTCGGGGGCTCATGTTTGCCGAGTGCGGTTCCTGGAGTTCGTGTAAGCGCGTTCTGGGAATTTTCGCTTGGCGGGACCTGTGTCAGCGGGAGAGGTGCGCCGTCGGCAGTCGCCACTGTCACATGTGCCAGTCAAGTCGCACTGGCTCGCTTTCTGCTGTGGCTTGCCGTGCTGATGCTCGTGAATGGGTGAATTGCGCAGAGAAAAATCCAACATTAAGCAACGTTCGCAGAGATACTACAAAACGTGTAGAAGAGGGAAAGTGGAATGCTAACGTTAATAGGGAGGCCGAGAGAAAAGGGGAAGGCCTGTGGCAAAAGGCAAGGAGAGCTCCTATTTCAAACAAACTGCCCCCTTTATACGTATTATTGATGAAAATATTCATTATGTTGAGATAATTATACATTAATGTATAATTAAAATACGGGAAATTACACATTCGGAAATAATTTTTTTATAAGTTTTGATGGTTAAATATTTATCTGCGCTTTCATTTGAGCGATGTAGTTAAACATTTTGTCAAAACTAATTTCTTTTCGATATATAATCTGTTTCGGTTCCCTATTCCATGCAGGTATCCTAAGGACTCGACTCCGGGAGGGGGGGGTAACTGCGGACCCCGAAATAAAAAATTCAAATTATTTGAAGGACAATTGTATGTATTTACCTACTGATTCTGTATGTATTTATGAATATATTACAATAATTATCAGTAAGTTGGTGTTAAATGCTATCAGTTTTTTAGGTACAGCAAAAATGTATTGAGAATATTTTCAGTACTAGAGGTCCTTTCCGCGAGAACAGAGGCATTTACATCCTTTCCTTGAACCAGTTCAACATTCAATACATTAATACGAACGCACCACTGTTATAAATAACAGATGCTAAAATAAGCATCAGCAGATACTGAAATAAGTGTTACGTGTTTATGCACAGGTCTGTCTGAAAGAAAATGCCCAAGTTTCCACGAAGCAATTACGCATGGCAGCGGTTTTAAATTTGTTTATGAAAACATCTTATGAGCGTTGAAAAACGAATTTATCACATAAGGTCTAATATCTAATATAATATCTATCACATTTATAACATCATATACATAATAATCACTACATAATATCTAATATCTATCGCATAGGGTCTAATAATAGACATCCAAAATGATGATAAAGTCACTCTTTACCTAAACAAAGAAGAGAAACTAGTGGTGCTACAAAATGGCACAGACTTTCCCGTATTAAAAAAGTTGAAGCCATTTTTGAGAAAATGGCTTTTGAATGTTTCTGAAAATGCGGAATTTTGAGTTCATTTTCGCAGAAAACTGTTGATTTTTCGAGAAACATGATCTGATATTACGTAAAGTACGTGTACTCATAAATCCATTAATGTGAACAAATTATCGCTAATGTAAATATTAATGACGTGAGAGTCAAGTCAAAAAAATACATTGTTGTAATTTTTAAAAAAAGAATAGGGCAATATGGCGTTTATGTCATATTATAGAGTGCATTTAGTATTATTCCTAGGAAAAGTTTAAAGAAAAACGTAGAGCCGTTTTTGAGAAAATCATGTTGCAATTTTTTAAAATTGCAAATTGCAATTGCAATTTTTTAAAATTGCAAATATTGCACGCAATATTGTGGGAAAAGTACTGAAATGTTAAAAAATATACATGACATTATTGAAAGAACTAAATATGGAGAACAAATTTAATTTGAACGAAAAATCTCTTTCTTCAATTTTGTAGTTGTAGAAGACGCCGAAAGAAATTCAAACCTTTGAAAGTTTTGAAAATACAGAGTTAGGCGTGAAAATCGGACACCTTTGTAAGTGTATTTTACACAATTCTTACAAGAAAATTAGAAGATAAAATTTGGAGCCGTTCAAATTCAAGGGCCCACGACATCAGTCGAGTTGATTGGTAAATATCAAATGTTATGAAAATCCTGTGTACGGTTTAGTCGCTAGCGTTGTTCATAGACATACCGACATAAGTTTTGCTGCAAATCACCTTTTATAAATCAAAATGTGAATTTTGATTTCCACACTTGTGAAAGAAAATAATTTACGAGATCCAGGACCAAGAAAAACCAACTATTTAGTATCAGAATCCACCTTTGGACTCACAAAACGAGTGTTTTGGTTGAAAAATTTTACACTTCTCGCTGCAGCATTACAACACTTTGTTCAATTTTGTAGTTTAAGAGAAAGTACAAGCCAAAAGTTACTGAAGAGGGAGGGAACTTCTTTTTTCCTTGCAAAGATTATGTTAAGTGAAGCTATTCCACAATTATCAAAAAAGTTGAAAAAGAGAAAATTCACGTTACTTATAACATTAATTTATAATTCATTTCCGATTGTAATCACTGAGGATTTCCGCGAGATGTGTTATAAATATTTGGCCTTCAGGTTGCATTGTGTGGTAGGTCGTGTGTTCGATCTCAGCAAGGTGCCAGGGAGCTATTCGTGCTAACATCGCGTGGCTTTTCCAGAGTACTGGTTTAACACAAAAACATGTTGTTTTTTTACCGGAGAGCACGGTTTAATTACCCTGCAACTTCATTTGCGACCCATTAATCAACGTGAATCGAGGAATTTAGACTTTTTTACTCGTTTACAAATACTCTACTACTCTATACCACAAACAACTATCCAGTGCTTCTTTGACATGGATCAACAAGTGGGTGAAATAGGCATTAAAGCTATCGAGACACACAAACAACATCGACATTATCAAAGAAAATAACCGAAGATCAATTCTCTTCAACGCAAAAAATTGAAGTGGTCAATACGAGGGAAAAATATTGGTCGAATTTAATCTTAGAATAAAAATATGTCTTTAAAGAAACATTATAGAATTCTGAAACTTGATGGCCAGGGAGATCCCAAGTTCTAGGCTCCATGCTGGCGTATTTTCGATATCAATGAGATGAGTAGCAAATTCCATCGGCTGCGCTACTAGCTGGAGGAGAATAATGGGCAGAAATGCAGTTTATGGTACGATTCGTTCACGCGTGCTATCGATTCCGAGAATGACTCACTCGCGGCGCAGCCACAGTGTGCGCTGCCCCTTTCGCGCGGAAAGTGACGCTTCGCTAGGCAGGACGAATCCTAGAGGCTGTCCAACGCAAAACTACGAATGCATTTTATACGAATACACCTTTAAAATAATTTAACGTGCATATTTTCGTAATGTTTGCCAGGAAAGCCTCCTTCTTGCCTACTGTTTGTGCCACAAGTTATTTTTCCTCCATGTATGCCAAAAGTTGTTTTTCTTCCACGCGCGTACACAAATCGTATCACAAACAGCATTTCAGCCGATTAATTTTGAGTCAAAATTGTGTTGATTATAAAAGTGGTTTATTAATAAAACCTGGCTTCTTGTTTATTATAAATGCAAGACCACTGTATTTGTTGTGGTTGTTTGAAAAATATCAAATTACATTGTGGTTGTTTTAAAAGGGTCGAGAATTTGCTCCGTTTTTTCCCCTTCATACAATGGATTTTCATCGTATCCCAACTCCCGTTCTTAGGGCCTGGCGATGCTCTGAGCTCATCCACTCTTGGGCAACCAACGAAATATGACGCTAAATTTTGTTTGTTTTGTGACAGTCATTCGTTTTTCATCACATTCTTGCGAACGCCATATTTCCTAAAAGTGAACGAATTTTTTGAAAGGTCACAAAAACTCCTGCGGTTCTGGGAGTGCGCCAATGTCACGACCTGGGTTGTTGTGCCATCGGAGGGAGAGAGAAAGTAAAATACTGACCCAACGATATCGCTGGAACATCCCAGTCGCAGAAAATGATACCCAGGTCGTGACGTCCGCCTACACGCCCCCGGCGGAAAATATCGCCGCGGTTCCCCTGTCTATAAATCCACGAGCGACGGAATGGAGCGGAGCGGGGCGGAGCGGAGCAGAGCAGAGCAGAGCAGAGCGGGGCGGGACAGCGCGGGGCGGAGCGGGACGGGGGCTGGGAG
>BOPP01000130.1:3434423-3454232 GCA_017312745.1 Gryllus bimaculatus
GGGGGCGATTGATGGCTCGCGAGCTGCGGCGTAAGCGCAAGAGCCGGGGCCCAGCTCCCGCGCTCCACGAGGAACGAAATTGGGGCTCGTAAACGCTGGTTAACGCTTCTCCAGCACTCGCTACTTAGTACTCCGGAGGAGATGAGAAATTGACTGGCTACCCTTCTAGATGGGCTACATCCTCTGGCTTCATTTTATTATATATTTTACCAAAACATTTGGGCTACGATTAAATCTATCTGTCCTGTCCTGTTCTATGGCTGGACAGCCCGCTATGGGCCTCCGCCGACCAGCGATGGTCCAGCCTCTCGGCCATGGGAAAAGGGGCTCGTGTGGTTAGCACGACGACATCCCTCCATCGTATATACTGGTCTTTTTAATCTTAAGGTGCGCTTTCCCATCGATCTTGCTGATTAATAGAGAACGTAGGCTTCCACTTCAGTCAATACTAGGCTGTCTCCGGGAGACGCCGCGTCCTAGGCTCAGTTTTCCCATGAGGAAGGTCGCAGATTTTTCATTGCATATCATTCTTACTGTTTTGTAAATATTTACGATTAAAATGAGTTGTACGCAGAATAGATTATATGAACGCTCGTTTGTAGAGGTCTGTTAATTTGGAAACTGTAATAGGGGGGAATTAATTAGTGGCGGTTGGACTTTCTGCTTTTCTTTCCGATTTTCGCATGGGGTAGTTTGAGCACACACAAACAAGACGTTGGGAGTATAATTCGAAAGTAATTAGTGATTGTATAACCATGAGTAGCAATATTGAACTTCTTGCAAATCCTTGTTAAGTGGACATCGTAAAAGTCAGATTACAAAGCGCAAATTGCAAATTTTCAGACTGTGACGCACCTAATAATATTTTATTAAGGTCCATACCCAAACACTTGTTTGGGTATAGAACATAATTTCGAAAGTATTTGTTATAGACAAATATATTTTTTCATTAATAATATAACTCTTAAAATATTTTTTATTTTAAAAATGCGAAGTGTGAATACGGTAAAAATAGTGTAAAACTCACGTTTACGTAGATGAGTGTTCCAGAAACCAAATGAAAATTGATTTTGGATATAAATAATTGTACAAAAGCAATTTCTTTCGCTTTTTTATAGTCTTATCCGACTATAAGATTTTTAAAGAAGAACAATACTTGAAACTCTCATTAAATATATATGTTTTCGTTTACACATTCATTAGTATTAAACAGTTTGTACAGTTCAGAAATTATCGTTCGAAACACCAACGCATTTGTTAAGCCCAATCTGCAGCTTCCCCTCACTAAGGCATGCCATCGGGGCCGCAATACATGATGTGTGCGCCAAACCGTTCTTACCGGCACTCGCTAGCCCTTTCCTCTGAAAACCACCAGAACGCACTCCACGCCCTCCTTCCTTCACAAGCGACCCGCTCCCCGCGATAAATCTCGTCGCAGCTCGGGACCTCACTCCGAGCCAGCGCGGGCGCCCGCACTGACTCAAGATAATTCCCATGACCTGTCTCTCCATATGCGTGAAACGACAAGTGCTTGGAGTAGTAACCAAACGCTTGGAATGGCAAGATGTAATCTTACAAATGAAGATGACCGACAATTGAGGGAATAGGCATCTGATGCAAATAGTTACGTAAATGAAGAAGTGAGTGCAGCGCATCACGAAAAGCTTCTTATTTTGCAGAGGCAGAGATGCCACATAGGGCGGAATTCCGCCCAATTCCGCGCGTTGGGGGGATAAAAAGCGTTCAATTGCATGAAGAAAATGCATTTTGCGGATTTCCGCCAATGGGCGGAATTTGTTGTTTCTCGGGAGGATTTTGGGTGATGCCATGTGTTTTTGATTCAATCAATATAATACCCACCTTTTCCTAAAAATTGTGCAAATTTGGAAGTCCTGATAGGTACCCCTTCGCCCACAAATTTTAGTTCTGAAATTCTTTGTAATGCCCAGCTATTACAAAAAGACGTCAAAGCCCCCTTTTTATTTTTATATCTTATTTATTTTTAATTTAAGCCATATAATCGTACCCACCCTTTTCTAAAAATGTACAAATATTGCTGGCTTAAGGTAGGCAGGATTTATACACAAGTGTGTTTACTTTTAAACATCTTGTGAAAGTGCAGCTATTTTGATATTCGCGCCCCCAGTGACATGGCTCGCTTTCCTCCAATTTCACTACACCGTCTTTCGGCAGAACTGCGTGGCTTTTCACAGAACAGATCTGGCAACCCTGTGCAGAGACTTAAATCTGGAAATATCTTGAATGTAAACATAACCGTCGAAACATCGCTAAATTTTTATGATGTTTAAGTCTGTTCAGTGTTTGTTCCCCATGAGAACTTCCATTAGTTGCCTCGTCTAGAAAAAATATTATTTGATAGAGACTCACTTTCAGAACTAGTTACCTAAATAATATATCTTCCTCTGTGTTATATTTGAAGGTAACAGTGCTAATTGAAATTGATCACAACACGAAAAACTAACGATAGTTTTCAGATCTACCTCGTGTAAAATAGTATTTTGTGTGTGAGAGAGTTACATAAAAATCCAACTTACCACAAGATATCTCGTATCGAAATGCCCAAACTTTCTTCGACAAACTCACTATAATCTTGTTAAACATCAACTTGAAATGCTCGAAACAAATGTACCAAAATAATTCTCATTGCTTTAAAAAAAATATGCAAATTATTAAATTTTCAAAATAAATGGCTGATAGATCACTTATTTTTTGATAAATAGGTGAAGCTCGTTTATTTGTGTTATAAAAACTTAGATTCTGTAGTAGTCAAACATATTATTTTAATGATAAAAATTTAAGCTACATTTTTTCCATTAAAGTTTTTGTGAACCACGAAGCTTTTGTGAACTATAATATTCGAACAAGAGAAAAAATAAACTAAAAAGCGGTATTTTTAAAACGTTTACATTTTCTATTTTTCTATACAATGAGAACATAATGACTTTTCAAATAATGACAAGGTGCTATGTATAACCTTAGCATAAACACAGCATCTTCAAAATGAAAGAAAGAAAAAAGTCAGACCTATTCGCTCTCTGGATGGTTTCTGAACGTCTCCTCGTCGTTGGAAAATTGAGAGACGCCATACGATCCCTTCGGATGCTAGTCCGGTGACGTCTTTCCAGGTGTCGCTGATTCTAGTGTAATTCCCTTGGAGTGTCATTGAAGTTCTAGAGCGGAGTCGAGGATCCTTTGTTTCTTCCTCTGGTATCTCCACAGAGCAGGGAAAGGTCGAGAGGTAGGTCGTGACTTTCGTTCCTCTGTGCTGCTCTCCAGCAAACCGACTACGAATAGAGAGCTTATCAGTCTGTAGGAGTCTACCTTGCAGATGAGTGGGATTTTGTTGCTGAACAATGCTTATAGGGACGTCACCAGCTAGCATTTGTGATAACTTCATATAACTGCAACTCTTATTTTAATATGAAACTATGACAAACTGGTTTCACAAATAGAAAAGAAAGTAACTTTTAACGTTGATATGAGATTTGGTATCGCTTAGTATCTACTCGAGAAGAGCCTGTATGACAATATTAAAGATGTTTCCATACACGAAACTTAATTTTTAACTGAGCGAATTTATTGTAAACGAATTCATTTTTGAAGGGGTTTCTCATGACAGCCAACCTTTTAACGACTCAGATGTAAAAATGCACTGTACATTCAGTGATGTTCTTAATACGTTAGAGTTGAGAATTGTTCTAATTAAAACTTGTCACCAAAATTCATGTTGAAGGAATTCAAATCAATGGGTACAGCGGATTATGGTGTGAACGGATGCGCTAAGATTTAATTATTGCCACCAGAACCACTTGTGAATAATGTTGAATATGAAAAAGAACGGTAAAGTATTCAATAAACTTTTATTTTACGTTAATTAAATGACAGTTACAGTTTAATCCGTGTAATAAGCAAAAGTTCACAAGTACTATAATAATATTTAAGTTGATTATATTCGGTGCACTTACGTCGATTTGTCTACTTCTCTCTGCCACAGAACTACTAGAGAATTAAGTGGAGAGACAGAACTTTCCCAACTTGGAGACGCCAGACCGTGAAAGGCGGCAGCAAATCCAGCTCAGTCTCACAGTAATTGATATTTATCTCCCCTTCTCCTGAACATTTAAATTATCGGTGTTCTTTAAGTTAAATACAGATTTAATTATAAACTTTACTCTCTTTAGCAGTAGTTTAGATCAGCTACTCTAGAAATTTTGTTCAACTTGAAGAACAATCAAGATAAAGCATACGTATCGCTAGTCTCCTTCCAGAATTTAGAAATTCTTTCAAGAAACCTTATGTATGATTCAGATCGTTGATTAGTGTTTCTAGGCGCGTTAACTGATAAGGTCATTTGGCCCGCAAGTGTAGTGCATGTTTCTTGTGGGGTAGGGAGGTGGTAGTGATCTTCCCCAGTTGGATGGCGAGATGCGGCGCCGACCTACACGTGGCCTTGCATGGTTTTCCGTAGCCAGGTATCTCCCACCAGCGGGGCATCGTCTCAGACTTGACGACCTCTACGCTCCCAACCGGTCTCCCGGAACGTGTGCTCGTGTAGTTCATGTTACCGTAAGTGTGTATGAATAAAGGGTGAGGATAGGACCAGGAAGAGGAAGGGGAGATCGCGCGCGGTCCGGTTGCTAGAGAAATGCTGCGGCATTCGCCTGGTGGTGATCGAAGAACCGACCGAAAACTACTGATCGGAGCAGCCGGCCGCTAGAATTCTCCTCTAGACAGTGACTAAGGTAAGATCGTACGGCTATAAGACACATTCAGACAATACCCAGGTATTAGTGAACATCGCGAAGGATTAAGACGGCTGAGATGTGATGATTATATCACCTCTTACTAAATGTGCAGATAGTGGTTAATAGCCGGACATCAAAGGGACAACTATAAGAACAAATATGCGACATTATTGTCGAAAATAAATATTAGAAAGGAATCATTTAGATATTTTACAATACACTGTCTAATGGGTTAAAAATGTGAAAATTGCATAAAAGGGGAAAAGGGACATATCTGCCAGGTAATCTAATGGAAGCGCCCCGAAACAAGGAAAGTTGGGCTATTGTTACACCACGATGATTTAAGAGGGGGTAATTCTTTTTAGGTTTGGTCTCCATTAATAGTCAAGTGTTCGTGATTGTAAAACCCTGCCTGCACGCACGTCTGTGTCTGCTGGGGAAAATGTTTCTTTATAATTCCATTGCAGCAGCATTGAGAGGAGGTATGCAGATTTTAGCAAAACTACTTTTAAGCACGACTGAAATTTTGCATTTGAGCGGAGACAGGCTTATTTTCTGTTCAGTAAATAGTAATGGGATCTAGTTCAATAGAATTTACGAGCCAAATGAAACCGTTGCATTACTGGCAGTGAGCGTGAACTGTAGTGTGTAGTGAACCAACTTCGGTAGATTGAGCGAACTAGAGAGGGATGATATATAGTGAGTGGGCAAATAGAGCGACTATGGTTGCCTTGCAAATTGAGTATTATTCTTTATATTTAAAATTTTAAATTTACGTTCAAACAAATTTCGTTATTTTGCTTGAAATGAAAGATAGTGGATATATAGATAGATGCAATATTCGGAAGGGGAGTCGATTTTCCGTGTAGTGCCGATATTTCACTTTCCTACCTTTCCCACCAGCTTAGGTGGCTCAAGGCGTCAGCTGATGTCACATTGAGTGCCTTCGACCGTGACGTCCTAGGGCTTGAGCCCGATGGTGGCTACATTTTATATACGAGCTAAGTCGAATTCAGCCGCTATCTGGATGAGAGTTCTAGCGCCTGGCTGCTCTGATCGGTACTTTTCCGTGGTTTCTCCGATCAACACCAGACGAATGCCGGAGCGGTACACTAACAAACGGGCAACGGGCTGCGCGTGATCTTTCCTTCTTCTATCCTCTCCCCCTACACACACTTTACACTAACATGCACTCCTCTCCACACACGTCGGGGGACTAGAGGTCGTCCCGGCTGGGGTGGTGCCTCTACAGCATGCACTATATTTACGGGACTAATAACCTTAGTAGTTGACGCGCCCGGAAACACTAATGAATTTTTTTTTTACCGCTTTTTCTTTTGTACATTGTGATCACATGGATTCAGCCAGTCATCTTTTAAATACATTTTCTCCAGTTTTCGTAAACAGGGAGGCAAGTTACTGAAACAGATGCGCCAGTGCAGTAAATGCCTTATGCAGCACTTTCCCTACCCTCGCCTCCGGGTTCCTGAACCATTCGAAGTCAAACGAGGGTGGGTTGAGCGTGACCTGGGTGAAGCGTTGTCCCCTTCTGGCTGATCGCCAACAGTTTCAGATTTGTGCGCTGTGGAATTAGGAATGACTCAACTCCAGACAGCATTGATCATTTGTAAGAGACTTTCTGTCAGGTTGATGACAATTGTGATAAGATTATAATGAAACTCTATTGGCTGAAGAACCCTGTTACAACAAGTATTACAATACAGTTATTGTTCTCGCAAAAAGGAATCAAAGTAAAAACATGCATTTTACATAACTCGTTTAACAAGATAGTTGTCTTGAAAGAAGGGATTGTAATTCAACAATAGAGTGGTGTTATATTGTCTCTGGGGAATCACTTGTTTGATAAGTGATATATTAATAACCAATTTCATTTTTAATAAACTTGTTTAAAATGAGTAAAATGTGTGACAAAAATGGGAAACTTGTTTCAGAATCACTTCATCTTAACATATTACTATATTAAGTGAACCCAATTTTCTGTCATAATATTGGTCAAATTCGTAATTATGAAGTCCTATTTCGCAAGTTAAGAAATTTTCTTCAAAGATGAATCGGCAATCATACGATTTACCGTGATTTGATCACCTTTCAGAATTAACTGAAGTTAAATGATTTGACTTGCTAGCAATGTAAATATCTATCAGTATTTTCACGATAGCTCTTACCACGACAATTCTATTGCCCTAGTTAATATTTCTATATGCTCTTCTTTAAACCTTTTTCCAATATACGATATCTCGGACACTTTGGTAAAAAGCTGCTCAATCGGCTTTTTAAACATTTCAGTTACATTGAATCTTGTGCACAATAATCTGAAGATAATTTTTAATTATGATTTTGCCCAATGTTGCTTAGACTAGGTTTGCTTATCTACTTCAATTGCTAGGACTCAGAAGGCTTACAAAATCGTGTCCTGTTTACAAACATGACATTTTATTATTTTCTGTTCGTGTGAAGGAGCAATAAACATATGCTCACCTGTTTGGTGAGATTGATCGATTCAATTAAGGCAACATTCTCTGGTTCTAGTTCACCAACTAGTCTAAATATAAGAAATAGATAACGCTGCACAACTACTTCAAGGCCACCATTTGTCTTCCTACGCGTATTCGAAAGAAGATATAGTGCACGTTTAACGCGTAGCATGAAAGTTGCACTCATTTCCTTTGCGCAGAATAGCGTACGATAGTATAATATGAAAAGCACAATAATGATAAGGCACTCTACGAAAACACGAATACTGTTTATAATTATCAAAATTATTGTTATTCACTTATTATTGACTATCCCATTAGGGCATCCACAAGCATTAAAGCCAACTTGTAAAATCCAAATGTTCTTTCGCATGAAAATATGAAAAATCGTATATGTACAGACCATTTAGGTGATAGTCTAAATTTGGCAACTTTCCCCTTTCCGAGAATATCTCTGAGAGGTAAGGCGTAGTGTTTCGAAAAGTTAAAAAGTCTTCGGAATTTTAGAAAAGATCAACGAACCCTTTATATAAAAACGAATCGACCCCATTCAACGACGGACATAGCAGTAAATTAACAATTCATTGTGTGCCCCCACTACCTTACTCTTGGATCGAACAATGCAATCTTACTTCATTCTCATAGTGAAATGAAAACTTATTAATATGGGGTGGATTTTAATAAAATGTCATTTTCTCTTTTCACTTTAAAACAATGTCGTTTAGTATAGAAATTCATTTTATGTTATAACAAAACGAAACGACCTATTTTTATGCCATTTTTTGCATTTTTCGTCGATTTCGACTAATAAGTCATTTTTTACTTTTTCGTCATTTTTAATGAATTTTAGTTGATTTCTTCATTTTAAGATAACTTTCATGGTACTTGCTTTGAACTATATTTACGAGACACAACAAATGTTCACCACAGAATTCTTGAGTAGACTTTTTGATTTCATCGCTCGTGTATTGTAATGCGAGCCATTTGAGTACTTCGTATGTAATTTAAGGTTCGTGTAACGCATATGGGCGCCATTGCCAGTTCGCCCGATTTCGCGATATATAAAGGCTGAGGTTTTCTTTTAAAGAACAGTCCAAACCCAAAGTTTGCAAGGTGAGTTCAATTGAACAAATAGAAAAAGCCTCGATTACATTACTAATATAGTCAACACTTTAAGTGGTTCATCTAAAGTGGTTTTTTAAAAAAATACGTCATTTTTCTTTTTAGGGCATTTTTAAAACATTTTAAGAGCATTTTATTGATAATTTTGGCAGTGTTTTAGGTCATCAAAATATGCCCCCTACTTATTACAATGCAAATGGAATACGCTAATGAAAGGGAAAGAACTCTGACTTGAATGGCGGTTCGTCGACTGCACAACCCTTAATAGAATTAGGAATGTGTTCCCTATGGTTATCATTTCTTTCGTTACGACATGACAAGCCTTTCGAAATCTCATTAACACAGTACATCAATGCATCATGTCATAGGATGATAATAAAGATGGCGAAATCCTGTTTCGCACTAGCTGACAACTTGTTTACCAGGCAAGCGTACCTGGAAGGGCCCTCCCTTCTGAGAAATACGAGCAAGAGTATAGTCACTGACAGATAAAAGTGAGAAATGCGACATTATGAGAAATATATGGTTAATAATACTGAAATGCATGTGCCATTCATTCTGTGAATCGGCCTAACATTTTTCTCCCGTCTCCAATGTGGCTAAAAGTTATTGTTTTCTTTAATGTGTGTTTTCATTTAAGAAGATACGTTTCGTTCAGCAAGTTATTGATTATATTGTGTATTGATAAATTGTTAATATTGATCACGATATTCGATTACTCATCTATTTTCCTTGTCCATGTCATAAAACATTAAAAAATGAAAATTATTAGAATATGGGTAATTTTCTTTCTGTACTATTTGGTGGATTATTTGTGAAATTTGTTAAAGAGTAAAAATGAAAAGTTGTCTTCGAAGGACCATAACGTTTGTAATCTTCAGAAAACGTGTTACTCATGATAATAATGTTTCAAACACAGATGTTAATGATTATTTTGAGCTTTGAAATAATGCAATTTTAAAAGCTTATTTTGGGTAACGAATTTTTAGAAAGAACATTATTAGGCTTTCAGTGAAAAACTTAAATGTTTAAATAAGTTTGTTTTTCTGTCATTTTTGGATGTAATGGAAACTGTCAATACAAATTCCACTCCTTAATCAAATGCAGTAAGTTTAACTTGAAACTTTATAGTAGATATTTAACATGATCATATATTTTGTTGAAGATACTTTGACTGATAATACGAAAATGACGCAACTGCTTAATACATGAAACTGTAATTAATGTACGTAAGAAATGAGGAGAAAAATGTTTCATTATATTGTATTCTTATATACGATTTAACTCAGCAGAGTAACGGACAGACACTCATTAAGTGGCGCACGAGTCTTATTTCTATTATTTTATCTGCTAAAAAGGTAGTATTATGAACAAAATTGAACTAAACCTGGCCACCATCGCCTCCCTGAGTCGCCTCCAGCCACGTCCACTATTTGCTTTGTATTGTCCTAATAGCGATAATAACTACTACCCTTCGTATCATATCTGCTTGTTTATATCAAGTACTACACCTGGTGTCTTTTTTCACTCTAAGCTTTCTGACAATTAGAAGTCGAATACATGAATATATACTGTAACATACTGGCTGTAAATAATTGATTTTATACAAGAATATATATTATAGGTTATTTTCAATAACATAAAATATATAATTTACTTATATTTATTAACATTAATATATATATATAATTTATTAATGTTAATAAATATATTTTACTAATATTAAATATTTCATATCAAGAATAACCTCCGCCATGCGTAGCCTTATTGTTGATTCATAATGCTTGAGAAATATTTATAAGAGATTGTGAAAGTTATTTCGAGATGAATCAAATATCAGACAAAAATTGACGGTACTAGACACACATTTTGACGTTCATAACAATATGTTCGAAATGAGAATGGGAAAATTACAGACTATACCTCATGTCAAACCGAGGCCATGTAGCAAAAAAATAAATAAATAAATAAAATATTTTTTTTAAACTCTAATAAAGTTTGCAAAATTTGTGAAAGTTGTTTGGCACCTGCTTAACTAGTGCAGAAAGACGTAACTAGAAGACCGAAATTATCCTGCAAATATTCAGGAAAATAGGTAACAAATTAATGGTCGTGGGGTCCAAAACGACCCCAGATATTGTACGAGGGTCACAGTAGCACCACTGTCGCCGTATAAGTCTCGTGAATTGGTTTCCAATTTTACGGGGCAATGACCGTACCATCCACGCGACACCGCCCCTCGGCAAGGTCGCCCTTTGAGAAAGGTTTGACACCGGTCGGGTCCGGCGGGGCGGGCGGCCCTCGGTGTTGGATGACGAGTGGAAACTTCCGAGGAGGGAGGGGGGATTACAGGCGAGTGATCCCCCCTCCCCTCCCCTCCCCTTCCCTACTCCCGGGCGCGCGCGCATCAATGGAATTTTCCTACGCGGGGCGGCGCGTGGTTGGTCCCCCTCCACCGCCCCTGGGCGCAGCCCTTCCGAGGGCGGAGCGGGGCAGCGAGGGCGCGTGCCGAGCGCGTGAATGGAAGGGCTTTCTCCGCCCTCGATGCGGGGCTCGAAATGGTCCCGCGGAAAAGTACCCGCACGGCGGGCGGGGGGGGGGGATCAAGCGAAATGATTTTGTTTTGCTGCAGTGACCGTTAATGCGCGCGGAGATGAGGTCAATAACCTGAATCAGAGGACGGCAGAGGAGCCCGCCTTTTGTGATCAAGGAAGGTCATTTCCAGTGGAAACATTCATCTGTCATTCATTCTACAATTAACTAGCCACTACAACTAGTGATGGAAACCAGTCGACTGAGCTATTTAGAACGCCGATACACACACATTCACTAGAAAATCAACGGAAGTGTGTAAAGGAAGATTCAAAATGGTCCTCGTGCCCAAGGGTGAGTGCTTTTGTTTTCCATGATGATAAACTTCGTCAAGAAATTTGAAATTTCAAAATTATCAAAGGAATTCAAACACTGATTACTGATGGAAAGTATTGTCTATATTAACGCCCTGATATTTAGGTGTCTAACGCACGGGAATGCAGACAGAATTATGAAACACTTTATGATATGTAGTCACAATGTTGTGAGTCAGTCACAATGTAAACCCCTTCTCTTTTGCCGTTTCGCTATGGTACGGACAATTTCCCGTTCGTAGCACATAACTGACGCACTCGGTATCGATTTTTCATCGTAGGGGGCGTATTTCTTTGTAGGTTGCGGAAACACGATTACAATTTCAAGAATAGGATATAACTTATGTCTTATTATCCGGTTGTCACTGTTACGCAGGAGGTGTGAAGGAAATTCTGATTCATCCCACTTGAAATAATTTCGAATCACACGTTCTTTGAAGTATTTTTGTCTAGTGTCCGGACTGGCACTACGTAGAACAAGAAACTGTTATATCTTTACTCTGAGAACACATTACGCGCTATTAACTTTTCATAATAGTTTTCAAACGACGGTCTATTGGACTGAGAGCGTATGGTATTTCCGCAGATTTATCCAAGTACGTGGAACCAGGCCTGTGGGTTCGAATCCCGCTTAAGGTACTTGGAATTAGGACACTTTGATAAGGGATATTCCTAATCACACTTGTACCATATCTAATACCTTGGTCTTTCCAAATCCCTTACCCTTACTGGTTACGTATGCGCTACGGAGTGCACATTAAGAAACTGGTACCCTAACACATGAAACAAATATAAGCGCCATATTCATCACACGGTCTACCTTACGCAGTTCTGAACTGGACCAAGATAGACTTGAGACATTCCGTTCCATTGTTATATATATATATATATATATATATATATATACAAGAGAATATTTTTGAAATTATATTACAAAAGGATATCATTCCATTAGCATTATCGTATACGCTACACATGACAAAATTAATCGTATCAAATGATAATTATCCTACAGGGTGAGAACACTGCGATGAACCGTTTATATCCAAATGATCCAAGCATTGCTCCACATACTTTAATTAGCGGCGTCCAAGCGATACATTCTCCAGCGACCTGTCATTCATCGCCTGGGTGCCGTGGCGCTGGTGTGCGTGGTTCGCGCGGCCACCGCTAGATCGCAGCACTAAAAAACGCTAGACCTGGTTGGAGAAATTTCTTAAAATCTTCTGGATGAATACGAAAACAGTTTCAGAGAATCAGTTTCCCACCACGAGACTGAGACGCGTCGAAAGACACCGAATTTGTCCCATTTGGTTGACGGGAGGATTCTAATCGTGGATTATGGACCGAGGCAATGACGGACGCAGTTTATTCAAAATACCAACATACATTTATATATAATATATTTATGTATTATATACTTATATACATTTATATGTATATATAAATGGATGTTGGTATATTGAGCGGGTATCGTTATACAAGTATTTATTGGTATATACGATCTGTGAACTCCGACATCGTGTGACCGATCTCCATGGAAGTTGGCACATCAACGTGTTTTTTCATCCAGAAGGTGAAAATGTGCTGTTATTTTTTTGTAACAACTTTAGATAGCGCTGTGGAACAATATACTAAATATTCACATCAAAAGCAACCCGCAACACTCGGCAGTATTTTTTTGAAACTATATCGTTAAATAACTTCTAAATAAAGCGGTTTAGGGCATTAGAAACTAAAATTGTTAGGCCAAAGGCCCCAAAGAAATGTTTCTCACGCCGCAATCCATAGGATGATATTTTCTTGAGCATTCGATTAAATTTTTGCTGATCCGACATTTTTTGATAATACCTCAGCTACTCAGAGACGCGCAGAATTCAGAGACGTGAAGCTTCAACTAAATGTAAATGAGAGGGACAGACAGACAGACAGGCAGACAGAGACACACACTGAGAAAAAGTCAGACAGGCTGAGACAGGGACGCAGAGAGACGAAAAGAGAGAGACGAAGAGAGAGAGGGAGAGTCGGAGAGAGCAAGGGAGACGGAAAGAGAAGGGGAAAATGAAGGGCAGAACGACGTCTTTCGGATTCCGTTACTACTATATAAGGATAAAGGGGGGAGAGGTGGCCTTGTTTACTTTTAGTTCGATGGTACACAAGCTTTAAGTTACCTCAATGTATTTGCTAGCTTATTATACGTAATGAACAATATACACTGTACGATTATGAGAAAATCATAGAGAATAGAATTCAAAGAAAACGTAACTATATAATTATATAGTAATATTTATTATTAAACATGTTACAGAGCATCTTCAGTAATACTTTTCTTTTGCATAAGTATCACCTTACCACCCACTGATATTTATGAGACACTTTCATTTTGTAGAACTAAAGTTACAGCAGAGTCAATAGCACGGGCTTAATTAATAAACATTGACTGAGCATAGTTGGGTAGTACGAAGAATATTTAAGGTGGAATTTGCTTAAACTTTGAAATTAATTTCTAGAACATTAATTGCATTTTCAGCACTTATTTGTACTGTGGACGAACTCACGAAACTAAATGCAGTTTCGTTATCATACATTTCTCATTTCACTTCATTGAACTTCAATTTTATTTTATACGCAACCTGAATTTTCCATTCTGCAAAAAATCTGTTGAATTGAAGATTTATAAATATATTTTTCTGACCCTCATTTACTTAAAAATGCACTTAATTTATTCTTGTCAAATTGTCTTGATATTGTCAAATGAATATGACTATTCCATTCGCGAAATTAAAAGTAAGAGTGTTTTACTATACATATTATGTGTTCCAATGATGTCGGAGTTTCTCAAAACAATTATTGCTTTTTCTATCAGATTTTCTTAGCGCTCCTCCCTACTGTCCAATAAGCTGCCACTCAACTATCCTAGGAGGCGGTATGTATCGATCACTGTCTTGACGTGCAATAAAGAGCGTATCTACTGCATCATAACCTTCTTGATATTAACATGCGTTCAGTGGTTGTTTTTTTAAATATTTGGCTTAAATATTTTGAAACTCTGGTGAATGTAATTGCCTTCGTGGCATACAGCTATTAAATACCATTCGTCCTTTGGAAAGTCTCAGATAAATACTTGCAACTCCCTTGCTTCGCGAATCGGGGATTTATCGACAATTTCTAAAGCACTTGTGGTATTATCTATGATAATTCAAACGTCAACCTCGTATCGTCAACAATATTTCCTAGATAAATGTATATTGGGAAATTACTGGAAGGTATGCACTTTTTCTTTACCTCGTGTACTAGCTGTCTTCAAATTTGAATGAGCCATAAGTCAGGAAGAACTCTAATGTTTGCGTTAATAATTGAAATATGCGAGTGAACTCTTCTCTACCTTTTGCTCTTCCTCTTCAACGCCTCTCCTTCTCTCTCTATCTCCCATTTGCAGAAACAGTCTCCTCAGAAAAATAAATCTTTACTTAAATGGCTTGTTATAAAAAATAATTATTTTGCGTGAAGCTTGATTATACATTTGCGAAACTACATTTCTATGAATAGATTTACGATTGTCCAATACTTTTTATGGGTCTTTTTTGTAATATTTTGGAACATATTGATGAACTAATAATGTTGTTTGGGAGGTTGTACCAGAATTACTTTCCTCGCATCAGCATCATGCCTTTGTGCAAAATATAGGGTGGATAAATGAAGAATATAAAGTTTGTGGCTTTTGACGTAAAGACGTTGAAATATCAGAATGAGTATATCATAGAGTGGGAGTACTTTAAACACAACAGCCTTTGCCCAATAAATAAGGTACTAACGGTTTGATTCTGCGGTATTTGTGATGCTTAATAGCCAGGTAACATGGTTATCTGAAGATCAGTGTAATCATCTTGAAAGATCGTTAATTGGTATATTAAATAGACGTTGTCCTTGATGCGATGTTTCTGCTATTCGTAATGTGTATTCAGTTAGGTTTATACATATGAATATGCTCTATTTATTTCAAGAAAGATATTGTATCAGTTGGGGAAATATTTTGTTGCAACATGTGGTATTTTATCTGCTGAGGAAACAGGATGCTTAAAAACGCAACTTGTTCGAACAAGTTTCGAAATGTATGGATAAGTTCATTTGCCTCTACCAACAAGACTCGTGCGACATGTGAGTATGTACTTACGAATATCTCCTTTTCATACTTATATTTTCATTATAAATACAATGTAAAATAATGTTTGCATGTACATAAAATTCCAATGCCGTTACGTTCAACTGAACTTTGATGCATTGAAGTGTTCAGTTGTTGAGAATTTATTCAACATTATGAAAAGTCTTTCCAGTTGTTCCATTCGCTTTAACCAAAATGCATATCATTTCACGCGTGTTAAGATCCTACGTACGGATTGCGTACGTAAGTCATCTCCTAACCTATGGTATTCTTCGCATTGCATTCTCAACTCTAGAACCTGAGTCACAGGCTACCTAATTCATAATTACACGAGTCACAGGCTACAACAGAGATTTCATGGTGTTGGATCATCAGTAAGCGGATAAAGCGACAGCATTGAATGGTAAAGTTGTAAATAATCTTTCTAAAGACGTTCTAAAGCATTGAGTACTTGCTGGCCAGTCACTTTATCAGAATTACACAAGCAAGAAATTCGTATGTGCAGAAAACTTGTTTCATTAAGTTAACACAGAAATGGGCTAACTCAAACGCTGCGTTTTCCACTCGAGTTGACTCAGGGCAACAATTGAAGACATTGCTGGGACTAAATCAGGGAGATCCTAAAATTCGATTCCCACGGTGGCAAATTTCGAAACTCGATATTATGTAGGAACTAAATTTAATCACTGAATTTAACCGATGCTTGGAGTAGAGTTCTAACGGCCGGCTGTTCTGATCGGTAGTTTTTTTGGTTTCAACGATCAAGGCCAGAAACATGCCGCAGCATTACTCTAATAAACGGGTCGTTCATGGACTGCGCGATGCTTATCTTCAAGGTGGACGCAGTGATGAGTCGGGTGGGAGCCCCGAGCCCCCCAGCTTTAGCCCGCGTGGTTTCCAGTTGGGCACATTGCTCCGCCGTAGCCGCGGCCGATACTCCGCATAGAGGCGAGTCTAGTCCCGGCGCATTGTGGGTGGTGCATTGTTTCGTCTCCGGTACTGGCCTAGAAAACCAGTAGCGATGAGCTGGCAGAGCGACTCGACCCAGGCATAGTATGGAGATGTTTCCGAGAGGGATAACCGCGTTCCGGAGGGAATCGAATAGCAATAGCCCAAGCGTGCATGTCGCCCGCATGGAGTGAGAATGAAGGCACACAGCCTAGGTGCCCCATCCGGGGATTTATCCTCCCGGTAAAAGTAAACGAAGTGAGGGATGGTATTCCACGCAGGGTTTACACTGCGCGCGATATTTTCTTTCCCGATTCTCGTCTCCTCCTCGACCCTTACACACCTATGCACTTACATGCACTACTCTGCCATGTCGGAACACTAGTCGGGAGCGTCGACCGTGTCCCGGCTGTGGCGGTGACCCGCTCGCCCAAAGATACCTGGAGGCGAGGATCCTCGCAAAACGACTCGTAGGTTGGCCCTGGCAATCACGCGCCGTCAAGGGAGAAACTCAGCCACCCACTTCACGCGATAAAAAATTACTACACTTACGGGAGTAATCACCATTGCAGTTAACACTCCAGGGAACACAAAATAATGAATAAATAAAATCTATTACTTTTCTCTGCTTCTCTTCAAACTCATCACCTGCCTATCATTCCACTTCTTTTCTTTGCTCCTCCTCTTTTCCACATTATTATTCTGTTGTTATTCTCATAGGTATTCCAGCTAATGTAGCAGGCTGGCAGGCAGGGGTCGCGCCAGCTCGAAAATGTGTAGCAGCGTAGGTCGTTCTGGGCATCAATTAATGTCCCTGCTGTGGCTCTGACCGAGAGATTCTAGGGTTCGATTCCCGACGGTGGAAGGATTTTCGAAACTGTACTCTAGAGAGCTAATAGGTCGAATTCAGCCGATGTCTGGAAGAGAATTCTAGCGGCCGGCTGCTCTTATCGGTAATTTTCTGGGGTTTCTCTGATCAATGCAAGGGGAATGCCGGAGCAGTACCCTAAAAAACGGGCCCCGGTCGGCGCGATCTTTCCTTCCTCTTCCTTGTATCCTCACACATACTTACCCTTATATGCACTACATTATCATATGCCGGGAGATGAGTAGGGAGCTTAGAGCTTGACCCGGCTGGGGCTGTGCTCCGATGGTGAGAGGATACATGATTACCTATGGTAGGTCGATGCATGATTTCGTCATCCAGTGGGGGAAGATCTCCGCTACCTCCAGTGTTAAAACGTGCACTACAGTTACGGGATTAATGACATTATATTGAAGCACGCGGAATCACTAATCAAACGAAAACGTAATGCCTGCATGTCAAGCGGGTTGCCTAGTAAAAGAATCGACAGTCGATAGCGAATCGCGGGGCTGAGCTATGCATTACCTTGGCTGTCGGTGAGTACTATGGCGAAGTTTCACGAGAAGTGAACGAGAAATAAGAATGTGCAGAATTCATGCCCGCCCTGCCCCACCACACTCCACCTTCGCTCTCGCCTACCCGCCCGCCCCTGCCGCCCTACGCTTTCCCTCCCTCGCCTCCTGCCCCCGCCACCTAACGCTCGCCTGCAGACATTTTCTAATAGTCGTATTCTTTCTTCTTATTCGCGTCTTCTCTTTCTTTCCTTCTTTCTTTCTTTCTTTCTTTCTTCTTTCTTTCTTTCTTCTTCTTTTTTGACCAGAGATATTGGATTTTGCCGATTTCACATTTTATTATAGGTACATGCAATCTCACAAGATAAAAATTCTGAGGGAAGTCTGCCGAATGAAACAGAAAGCAAAGAAGATGCAGAAAAAAGGTGAGTGAATTGCAACAAGAAGAGAAGATCATATAAAAGAAGTAGAACAGAGGTATTGATGGTGCAGAAGGTTAGGATGAGGAGGAGAGAGTGAAGGGGAGGAGATTAAAGAAGAGGTGGAGCAGCTGGAAAAACAGTTGGTAGATGAAGTTAATTGTAGCAGAGAAGAGGTGGAAAGGAAGAAGACAAGGGGAATAGGGTAGAAAAAGTTTTTATTCGTCCCATAATGTAATACGGAGTATTTGCTAGATCCTCAAAGGAAGGACTGATTAAAGCGTTAAACCGAGTGCAGAAAAAGCGGCTAAATTCAGGAATAAGAAACATGGGACAGTTGACATTTGGGAATCTTTAGTTACACGTAGGAAGTCATCACCACTGTGTCCTCTTGAATGCTTACTAAAGCAACGTCATGGAAATATATCAGTGAAAGACTTGAGTGCCATGTTTATTAAGTAGGGCAACCATTCGTACAATATAAAACGCAGTAAGCAAACTGATGTAGGAAAATTCAGCTATGTGAATAGGACATTGCTGAATGGAACAATTTACTCTATAAAGATGGTGTTGGCGACCCTTACCAGAAGCAATATATGAGATTGAGAGGTCGGTCGTCGTTCAGAACAAGAGAAAGGACTACGCTAATGTAGGTAAAGTGCGATGGCATGTCCTACGTGCCCTTAATATATTATTTACTGGTTACATGAAAAATGCAATGAAGTGAAGTAAGAGAGAGTACGAGTGATATGGGCACTTATCTTTTGTTAATATTCGTATGTATTGTTATTGTATTGTTTTTGGTATTTTTTTGTACACTTGCCTATTTGTTGTTTTTTAATTTCTTTTCGCCTTGTTTATGTGTATTGCTTACCTTTTAATATTTGTTTTATCATTTTGTTAATTTTTTATTTTTGTACTTTCTCTGTTGATTATTGCCAACCGAGAAGTACGCTCAATTGGCAGTAATGAATTAATACATAAGTAATAATTAGATAATAATAATAATAATAATAATAATAATAAGTAATAATATTGAAAAGGTACTAGAAGTCGATAAATTGCAAAGTAGAAGTCACAGAAGGAAGAGTTGTTTCCGGCTTGAACTATCTTTTGCATGCGGGCGCGCGTCGAAGCGTGAGCAGGTCTTGAAGGAGGAAGCGAGACATTATCTTCGCTCGCTCGCGAACGCCCCCCCACCCCGCATCTCCCGCCCTCCCCTGCACGCTCGCCCGACAGACAAGGTTGCGCAGGTGATTCCTTCGCTTGCAGACCACATCGGTTCAAGCACTGACACTGACATACCTGGCACTGGGCGTGGGGCATGGCTGAACCCCGTCCTCAGCCCGGCTCCAGCTCTCTTGTTGACCTCCTCACGGCCCCTCGTCTGAAATGCGGCTTGCTCCCTTTTATATTCCGCTCGCAGGAGGCAACCGGGCCCACTTAGTCTTCTGTCCGTAACCATCTCGGGCGACCTCCACTGCAGTTTATTAATAAATTCTCGCCGTGACCTCCGAACCCGGCAGACGAGCGACGCCCTCGATAAGAAAGGGCAATATTACGGCCGCGGGCAGATCGCCGACACACTGCAGCCGTGGGATTTCTGCGCGCGGA
>BOPP01000130.1:3454276-3469944 GCA_017312745.1 Gryllus bimaculatus
CGCCTCCGGTGGGGGGACGGGGGTCGAGAAGGTTCTCGACGCGATAGTGTCAAAAAGAGCGCCCTGTCAACCCCCCTCCCTCACTTGTCGGTTTCTGCGAGAATTCCATTTTGGGACGTTTTGATGAGTTGTCTATGTTCGCCACTTCTCATTGGTCGACTTTTTATTTGATATGTGTACTGTCATCCAATCGTTATGTGCTTTTTTCCGATCCATATGACTGTCTGAATAGGGCATGTATTTTGACTGTGGCATTAGGTTAGATAATGAAGTGTCATTTTAAAAACAGATGAATTAAAAAAAATAGGTATTGGTGTTCATGCATTACCATATCACGTTCTCCAATATTGTCATGATTATTCGTGTAATCAATACGAGCGCAATCATTATGTATTTGTCAAACTGCAGTAAACTTCAATAATTTTCATGTATTCCTTCACAGTTCATTTCAAGAATTCTGTTTTAGTCGCTTACGTAGTTTCGCTTGGTTCACATCAGCAACTGGAAGTTGTTTGGATTTCATGTCAGAGAAATTTTATTTTTGGACCTTGAGATAACAGCTTGGAATCCTGTTTCGTAGATTCCATTCCACGCGCGTTTCACGATAAACCACTGGCTGGTGTAAGCGTTCGCCAGCTTTCGTAGCCTCCATAGTAGTTTTCTCTTTGCGGCGAGAAGAAAGCTCTGGAACACGGTGTATGACCTCAGTATCTGGTGCCGCCGGTGAAGTTTACCTGACTACTTTGGTCGTTGAATCATATACTCTCTTCAAGGTTTCGAATGTTCTTACATATCCTAGAGCCTTGAGTGTTATTACGTTATTTCTTCGTCCCGTTCATTCGTGTTTCTAGTGCAGTAGTGCGATCTCTCTCGCTGCACTACATTTTACATATTGGAGTTGGCTCAAGGTTTCACCTGCTGTTTCGCTGGTGTCATTGCCCCCATTCGAATTCTTGGAATAATTTGTCAAAATTTCATTTGAATGGTTATTATTAATGTGATTTTATCCGCATTATTTCTGAATGTTTCATTTTACTGGAAGAGAACGAGTGTTTTCTTGAAGAAAGATTTCTTTATTCTTATATAAATTGCTCGTACTTAAGATATACGTTCTTTACTTTTGTAGTCCGTCAGAACCAAATTGATTTAAATATACAATGTTTCCCAGAAATTGAAACATTTACCTTTTACCATATATTTCGACAATTTCCTTGCTTATGAAATAAAACAAATAGTTAGAAGCACCCAGTTTTTTATAGATTGGGATTTTCGATTAGTAAGAGTGTATGCAAAGAGAAATGTTACTTAGATTCGTACATTTTGTTATGTCAAAAAGATTTCCTAATTTTTGATATTTCAAAAAGATTTCCACATTTTTCATATCCCAAGATACTTTTGCTCTATTTACTTTGAACTGACAAGTGAGAGAATGAAGCATTATAGGAACGCTGAACTTGAACTTCAGAGTCGCTTCAAGATTCTTAGGAATCCACGGGTCTTTGGTAAATAGACTTCCCATTTGAACTTTTAGGAAATATTTTATTTTTTGCTATTTCAAAAGAACAAAAAATATTTAATTTGATTTTATAATTTTTAATGATTTGTCAACAAAAAAAAATTCTTTTCGAGACATGTTAGAGCTGAAATATTTGTCCAAGTATCAAGCTAAGGAAATATTTAATTAAACTTTCGAGCATTGATTCTTGATGATGTGGACATCAACAGGAAACCAGCGATAAAGCTGATTTGCAACTTTTTATAATTATTAACGTCATAAATTAACTGTTAATATCTCCCCAACATTTTTGTCTCTTTTTGTTCGGTCTTCCACTAAAGTAGGGGCTAGCCATATAGTTCAAAAATCTTCTTTTTTTCAATTAAAAATATAGAATTCGCTTATATGGTAAAGCGAATTAAAGTCTAAACTTGGCAGTGAAAAAGTTTGATTATCAGTGTATGAGAATTGTACGTACAGTAGGAGGATCTCATTCTTTTTAAATTCTCGAGAAATTATCTAATTAACACAATTAAAAATCGCCATGTAAAGATGGAAATGTACGTACTAGGAGGGGAGTGCAGAAAATTTATTTTGAAGAAATGACCAGCAAATAGCACGGCAGTACTATAATAACTTTCTACATACAAACTATCTACATCCGTATTTTATGTTGGCATGGAATGGTTATGTTGAAGCAGGGCGTAACGCAAGACGGTTGGGTTGAGATAAAACATTTCTAAAATGATCTTTCAATTTAGACACGATCTGTTCGTTAGCCTATTACATTGATTTTCTTTGAAATACGTACAGATTGTTTTGGAAATCTTGTATGGAAGGGCGTAACTTCAGTTACCCGTTTCTTTAGGATGAATGAGTATGTGAACTAAGACCAAGACAATCCATAGACGAAGCTCTTATATTCGAGGCAAATAAATGATGGATTTTCGACATCACCTGACACGCAAGTTGCCATTTACTCGATCCTTTCTAGATCTTCTGTGTTCTCATTGGTTCCACGGTGTCTGCCATGCTTGCCTGGTCGAGTGCCGGTGCAGTACCATCGAACGCGTATGATGTCTCCAGTCCCATGTTGATGAATCATATTCACTCTTCCCTCATGATCTGAAGACGAGTACCAGACCTGTGCTGTAGTATCCATTGGAAAGAGATTTTATGGAAGGGCGTAAATGTCTCATCTAACGTTACTTGTTGCTTCTAACCTTGCATTATAGTGCAGTGCAGTGCATATGCGAATAATCATTCGGTGCGGCATTGTATAACCGGGCACGGGCTGGCAGTAACTCGGACGGGACGGGGGCGGGCGGGTCGGGCGGGCGGGCGGGGGTTCGGGGCCGGGGTGGGTGGGCGGGCGGACGTGAATGACGTGCTGGTGGGTTGGGCGGGCCGGGCGAAGGGAGCTGAGCTAAGCTGATTATTGCGGGCGGGTCGGGCGGCTTGTGCTGCGAATGCAATTCGATCGGTGAGTGCAGCGCCACCGCCCAGCATTCTTTGAGTCGCGTCGGCTCTTCCTTCCATTGCACGCGACGCGACATGGCCATCACGGCCTTTCCTAGCGGACGATTCCGACGCCCCGTATCGTAGGCTGTCACGATTGTGGTTATGTCCTAATCACTTAAGAGATGGCAAACATTTCCGAAATGTTGATTCATTGCCAGACTGATATATTTAAAGGGCGACAAGTGAAAATGAAAAAAAAATACTTCGATTGACAGTGTACAGGAATAAGAACCTCAAGCGTGTACAAAGAATGCACAACTCCTATTTACCAGACGTAGCCTTCCAATGTGAGCCAAGATGTAGGGGAGATATATGAAAAGCAGAAAATATATTTGGAGAAGTCCTGTGAGGCCTTACTTACGGTTTAAGGACTTTCTGGGTCAAAGTAATTTGTCGATTAGAACGTCTGCACAAGCAAAGAAATTAAAAATGGACCAGATGGCTATGAAATATGGTCGCTTTGGCGGCGCACAATTCGGTTGTGCAGTTTGTGTGTCGCCTTGGAAGAGCGGGGGGGCAATTGTCCTTGCAGTTTGTGCAGGACGTCGGCGCCGCGCGCACACGCGGGCAATCGCAGGCTTCGGAACTCGAGTCTGCGGGCAATTGGGAGCTGGAATGTCCCCATAGTGACGTCACTGCAGCGATATATAAGTTCCCGGTTGAATGAAACCGAAACAGCTGATTTACGTCAAGTGCACGACTAAATAAATCGTACTCTAGGGATTGTGCAACGTTGACGATTAGGGAAAAGCTGTAAGAGCTGAATTATCGAGGCACGGTCAGGTTCAAATATCAATTAATAAAATACTTCAAAAAATACAAATTTATTTCGAAGAATGTGTGTCATAACTCCAAATTAGTTTATAAAAACTTTCAGGTTGAACTAAATCCGCTATCAATTAATAAAATGAACCAATAATATAAATTTATTACAAAGAACCTATATCATAGTTCAAAATTAGTTTGTGAAAACAAATAAACGAGGAAATGCTGAAACAAAAATACGGCAGACAGAGCATGACCGCACTCCCCATGATAGAGGGCTGGAAGATGCGTGTGTGGTCGGAGTGCGTGCAGGTATGCCGTGCGATTTCTGGGATCACACTGAACCTAAACTTCGACACACACGCTGTTGTATTCCCAGAACGCAAGGTGCGAAACGACAATAATAAATAACATAGGATGTAAATTCGATTCCTTCAAGGGGCTTAGGAAGCATTGCCAACAGTCGCAAACTGCCCAAAATTCACCTGGTAGCCCATTTAAGTTCTCCCTATAGCCACTGGCCCTCTCCTTCAGGACCGCAGTTTGAGAACGTATTACATAATAAAGAAAATTTTGAAATGAAAAAGAAACTTAAATGGTATTACGTTAATTAAATTTTGTTCTAGTATTTGTTATAAAGGATTATTAATATGAAAGTTTCAATTCGTCCCTCTGTTCATGGCAGATTAGTCTAGAATCCTTTATTGCGCCATAAGAAGTAATTAAAATAAAATGTGTGTGGATAAAAATTGTTTAAACGTCCTGAAAGAAAGGTAAAAAGAAGAAAGAGCATTAAGTAAGATCTTAAAATGTGCAGATTCAGAGACAGAAAAGAGAAGAAAATGGCTAGAAAGTGGTCGGAGGTGAGAAAGAAGTATCGTGTTGATAGTCTGGGAAAGGAAGATGAATCATCAAAGGAGAAAGACCTAATGGATCTGTAATATTTTAGTACCTGCGTTTATTTTATTTGCTTCACTTTATTAGGTTGCCTTTTAGCCTTTTACGACCCTCTCAACGCCCCGCCGCCCCGGCCACCCTCCCTTTCCGAGAGCTCTTGTTACTTAAGGTCCTGCTGCCCTTTCGTTTGCACATACGTATTTTTACGCCTACAAACGCCTGATGAAATGTACTATTATCCAGGAGGTGAGACAGTTCCCTTCCTTGGTGACTCGAAGGGCCTACCCCCATTGAATTTACACAATCATCTGTTAAATTAGCTACTGAGGAACCCATGAATTTTCTTTAGAAACTGGCGACTTAACAAAAGGCGATTTCTTCTTTGTTAGGTCGTCCAAAATATTTTAAACAGTAGTTATAAAGACTAAGAAAGTCCAATATTGATGCTTAAAGCAAAATTTATAAATGTTTAATATGAGAGAAATCCATTTTGTGGCGGTGACGAGATGTTGATAGAGGATATTTTGGCATGAGACTCTGGGAGTACATGTTGTCGAGTTACATTACATAAATGTGGTTTTTAGAGATGATCTTTGAAGAATAAATTGGTTTGGGAGTGAAAAAAGTATTTATTTGACGCACCACAAGTAAAGTGATACCTCTTTGGCAGTTAAAGAAAATCTTCTCCAGTAACTTGAGGTAAAAGTTTCAAAATTGACCTGGACTTTTCTTGTCTTGCAAATGCTCATGCAACTGGGAGGCCCCTTGTCGAATGTTGTGATGCCGATGTTTCTACTATTTCGTCGTGGTTTTCCTTATGGCTGTAGGGTGAAGTATTGGACATCGCGCCTCCAGTCGTTGGCTCTAAAGTTAACATTCGTTTTTTGCCGGGCATGGGCGGGTGGCGAGAAACGTATGTCGTCCATTGACGAGAGCCTGGCGTGCTTCGATTTCCACTTGTACTTCACAATGGCTTTGGCTGCTTTGCCTCTGAACTCTAGGTGCACGCCATTGTATTAAAACACGACAGCTTTTGTCGGGACATGTGTGAAAATTACTGACTGGCTCGTGAATGTTTAATTCACATAATTTAAATATGCGATGCGCAAGGCGGATTGAATTTCATGAGACAGGGTAAAACGGAAATAATTGTAGTTGATGTCGAATTTATTCATGCAAAATACAATACGTCTTTTTTTATTAGTAAATAACGAGTTTTATCACCATATTTTATTACATTAAATCTTAATTATTAATGAAATATGTACTCTGATGTTTTAAGCTATTATTTTTCGCGAAATATCTTTCGGGGATATATTTAAAGAATTTTAATAATACACAGTCTCGTCTTCTGTTAATTACTGCAGATTCAGAACGATGCACGATCTATCTTGAGCAAATTCCAACGCAGAGCCGGAACTCGAGCACATGGCCTCTTGGCTTCGCATACCGCGCCGCCCCCTTCCGCTCAATAGTGGAATATTTTAGGAAATGACGTGGGAGCTGGCCGCGAATTTAAATTCCACGCCTGAGCTTTGACGTGCCAGGAACCAGACCCGCTGCTTGTGAATGGGATGCGGCGGCGATAGCGACCACGCGCAATGGCGCAAATCGGCGCAAAAGGGTCAAAAACTCGTTATTATTAAAATCCTTGCCAGCCAATCTCAATTAACAAGAATACATTTGTTTAATATTATAAATAAATAATAAAATAAATAGCATAAAAATAATAAATAGTAATGAATTTAATAAAATAGAGAAAAAAGAAAACATTGTTTAACATAATAAGGTGAGTTTCAGATCGTATTGTGTTGGGAACGTTCTTATGTTTTTATACAGAAAGTACAGTGTAAAAGAAAAATATATGTTTCGATACTGATGAAGGGGCAAACTGAGCCTCGAAACGTCGCTTTGTTGAAACGTTAATAAATGGATATTTACTGCAATATTTGATTCACGAATCTCTTCGTCGGATAAATGTCCCAAAAAATATTTCCTTGCCGAAAACATCTTCCTTTCCATGAACGATATTCGCAGTTGGTTGCGTAGATATGCGCTGTCGTGGTCAATCCTCCCAACTGTCACCGCTGGGACTAGTCATAATTCTCGGTCGATCCACTTGGAATTTGTGGTGGACAATGCGGCAGGTTTTGTGGGATTTCTCCCGCCGTCCCGGCCTCTTGAATCACCATTGTTCCGTTTTCATTCACATGTTCTCATGATGTCCTGTCCAGAAAACCATTCACACATTTCGCACTGGGCCGTAAAGCGTGGGCTCTGGAATAATAATAATAAAAAAAGAATGAACAAAAAATTCGTAGACTTGCGTCAATGGTCCCAGCCGAGGTGCTTCGGCTTCAACTGGACGCCCGAGTCGATGCCGAGAACGGCCTGAAGGAAATATCTACTGTAGCTGGTCATATTGTGGTGTCGTGTGATCAGTTCCAGGATAATGCCGAAGCAATATTTCGAACGGCGGGCCTCAGACCGCGTCTTTTGGTTCCTCTCAACCTGATCACTTTTTCACTTATGGCAGACTATTGTTTTAATGATTGAAGTAGCTTAATGCGCTTGAATCAAACCGGCTGCGAAGACTCGTTGGCGTCATCCTCCGCCTCTCTAGTAGCAGTGCTCGTCAAACTTACAAAGCTGCTAAGTTCCTTTTTAAATCATACTGTTGCCAAAAGAAAGTGAAGCAGAAAAAAAGAACTTTCATCAAGCTATACACGATACCAAAGGTCTGAAGTACACGCAAAACATAACGGCATGACCTCAAGCTCACGCGTCCTCAACTATGACACTGACAATGACAGTTGTGCTGACACATGAAAGCAGCTGTTTTCCTGAGGCATCGGAGCTCAGTGAAGCAACTTCAAGTTGGAAAACCTGAGAGTGTCACGCAAACTACCCGACATTTTCCCGCGAGCTACTCGTGGTTGTAGACAGTTTGGCGATTTCTGCTCTGCACCGTGGTTGAGCGGGAGGTCCTAGGCGGCGAATTTTGGGCGCCAGCTACACACGAGTCGCTTTTTAACCTCAGTTTGGAAGGGGATTCTAGAGGCCGGCTGCTGTGATCGGTACTTTTTCATGGTTTCTCCGATAAAGGTCAGGTGAATCCTTCGTCTTGTCCCATCCCGCCCCTACTTTCCCCTTTCTCACACGTACATTTTCACAACCACATATGTCTGGAACCATACGGATGCTTAGAGCTAGTCCCGGCAGGGATCGAGTCCCGCTAGGGAAGATACCTTTTTCGAAAATTTAAATATTTTCCGCCCAACGTTGTGTGAAATAAAGGCAATTTTTAATTTTTGTTTAAACATTTTTTCTCAAAAAGGGTTCCATCGATTTTGATGAAAATTTGTTGATGAATAGTGAAGGATATTTAAGAAAATTATGCATATCTCGTGTTAGTTGAAAATCCTGATTTTTCGACAGTTAAAAAAATTCAAACTTTTGTCGCCGTCTTCCTACAAGTTCAATTATGAAGATACATTTTTCTTAATGAAATGTGTACATCAAAAATAGATTTTCAAGCAAGGTATTTTTCAAGGAATCGAGTAACTTTTCGAATCAATGAGTATTTTTGGAGTAATTGGGCGTCAAAATTAGTCGCCCGCTCTGAAAATACTGCGCTTCTTCATCGCAGTTGCAGGTATTTGGGGGCAGTCGGATGCTAAGTTAGAATGTGTGTATATTTTTTCAGATTTCTTTGTTCGCTTCTTTCATTTGAGCTTTTGTTATATGTTACAAAATAATCTTTTAGAAATTATTTAAAATCTTTAAAAATAAATAAGAAATAAATATTGCTAGGCTTCAGTAGCCCGCTCGCAATTTACGCAGTTAGATGCTACGTAAGTAGTACAAGTATATTACTTCATATTTCATTTTATTATTGATATTTATGTTATTTAATTTTAATTGTCCGCATACTTTAATTGTATTCAATATAAAAACGAATAGATGAGTGGACGTTGTTGATTGTCGTAATGATCGTCGTTGATTGTTGATGATTGTCGTAACGCCGCACAAATAACACTATAATGACGGCTGCTATTCTTTCGCGGAAATAAAAACAAATACTTTTATATATTTGTTTAATATCACAATACTATAGTGTTTAATAATTACTATTATATATTTTTCTATCTATTTGCTTTCCAACGCTATCAGTATCGTATTATTTATTACCTTTCTTGCATTCTGCTTAATTTTCGCACCTAATGTTCTACAACTTTAAATGAGTTTTGCAAAAAATAATTCGGAGAGATATTGTGGTAAAAATAATATTACATAACCATTACTAATAGCGAGAAAGTACGTGCTGTTGTAGCACTACTAGTTTCTCATAACCGCGATGCTTTCGATCCAGGTTATGCAGTGAATTTCGAACTCCATATCGAAGGCAATAACAAGCAATAGCGTAGTATCTGTAAAAACCAAAACTAGTTTTGGCCACACCTTACGTCATTCTTCCACCGTGCGGCGGCGGCGGCGTGAGATCAGGTGGAGGCCGCAGCGAGGAGGTGCTGACGGGAGAGGGGGGGGGGGAGCTCCGCGCTCCCGTTTCAATTGACCCTCCGCGGCGAGTGGCGTGCGCCTCCTGGAAAAAATAAAGCCAGAAGGTGTTCGCCCCGCCGCGCGGCGGAGTAGGCGAGACCGGGGGCGGGCGGTAGGCCGAGATGGAATGAGGCTACCGAGATGAAGCACGGGTCGGAGCCGGAATACGGGGATGAGGGTGGCGGAGGCGTCGCTCGAGGCGGTGGAACGGTACACAGTGTAACGTAGCGGGTTATTATTGTCATTTGTCTCCAACTATAGCAACGGGATGTCTCTGGTAAACAAGCAGAATGCTTAATGAGAAGGGATTCCGAAAATAGTACTACTGCTGCCACTGCAAGGTCTCTTCGCAATTTCAAACAAACAAACGAAATCAAACAAGCTACAAATACTGAAAGGCGATAGAAATATTCTATTTTTATTAGCAGATAATCAGTCCGTGTATCATTGTGTGTGTTCCTCCGCCAAATGCGGTGACCCTCGGTCCACCATTCATGTCATTTGATGCCACTGCGTCTGCTGGTGGTGGTGGTGGGGGGTTCGGATCCTTCCTGGGCATTTTAAAATTGTTTAAAAAAATTGGGATTTTTATGTACCCCAAATTCGTTTTACTCAGGTATCTCCTCGAGCGGGGCACCGTCGCGGCCTAGATGAGCCCTTAAGGTCCCCGGGGGTCACCCGACGTTTGCGGTAGTGTACAGCCTGTAAGGAACAAGAATGTGGAAGGAAAGGTCGCTCGCGGCTCGTGGCCCGTTTGGTAGGGTACTGCTTGGGCATCCTTCTGGCGCTGATCTAGGAAACCTTCAATAACTTCCGTTCTGAGCAGTCTGTCGCAAGAATTCCCCGCCAGATAGTGATTAAATTCGGCACAGCTGTGTAGCCAGTGTCGAAAATTCTCCCCTCGACGGCTCGAACACTTGGACTTCCCGATGAGCAACCCATGAAACGGTGTTGCGTCTGAGCTGTCACAACCAGGACATTATTCATCTTAATGGTCAGCGTGTATCCGAGACACATGACCATGCATGGAAGTGTAGTTTTCTGTTGTTGCGGTGCATGCTGGGCCGGGCGTAGTTTTCTTGGAGACTGCACAGCCGCCGCTAATCGCCGCCCAAGCAACTGCTTATCTAGGCGGAATAGTACCTCGTGGATTTTTTCTTTTAGCCACGCTCTGGAATTTTTTTTCCAGCTCCTCCGGAATTAATGATTCTCTTTCTCTCGTGGGACATTCACGACGTTTAAAATGGAAAGCGTGCTTGAAATATTGCAAGCCCTTGGCGGGTGTTAAAAACATTGTATGTTTCTTCGTTTGCATTGAGAAGAAAAAATTAAGCCCATGTGAATAAGTTGAAATTGTAGGAAGTTGTCTGCTCTTTAACGCGGGATGTTTAGCAATATTTGTATTTTACCAATTCGATGCTGCTTGCTTCGACAGTGTAAGTTACAGAAAGGTGTAGAATACATGATTATTCCTGACTTGATGGACATTAATATTTGCAGATTATAGAACAAGTATGTTCACCATACGTGCATTGTGTATCCAAACTATTTGAATGTTGTTTTGCAATTTGTATTAAAACAATGTGCGTGAAGAGGCTTCATGCAGCTTCGAGTATTGAATTCAGCTTACATAAATGTTTACACATGTCATTGTTTTGTTCGTCATATTTTGTTGTTTGTCATATTTTAGCATTTGCTTTTCTCATTCAGCGATAAGCGGCTGTGTACAAAGGGTGTAAATCAAACTCGCATCGACTGTTCGGATAGCGTTGCTTTAACATTTCGTCTTGTCCTTCACTTTACAATTATCGTCTGGTATTTTCCCTGTCAACACTTCGCATGAACAGTTCTTATTAGTCAACTGTTAGTGTGACACATTGATTTTAAGGAACCCCTTCCACCATCACGTCTCTCAGTAGCACAGCATGGACTGCAAGGGGAAAGAGATTGGCAAAAATATTTACATATTTAAAATTAAAAAAAAAAACCTTTCCACTAAAACTACCTTCCCTCAGTATTTAAATTTGGTGTTAAAAATGAAATATGAGGTGCAGTTGATGGAACGTAAAACACATTTTTGTACGACGAGAAGTAAACCAATTATCAGTGGACCTTGAACACAAGAAAAAATAAACAATAGTAATAAGAACATTAATTCGTTAACAGCAGTTATTTCGTGAATTACAGCGTATCTAGCGAAATACTTCTGTCTGCATATTTTTATTTCTGCGCTCGTGCTAATACCAAATTCGTATTTTCGCTTCACCCGTATTTGTATTTTTCCCCTTCTTACCTAGTAAATATCTTTGCTTTGCTTACGAAAGATCGATAAGTAGTATGTGGTCTACTAGAATGAATTATTAAAAAACAGGGAATTCATTAATTGGATAATGTATTCAAGGTAGTGTATGGCATACGAGTGTTAGCCGCAGTTTGTGTTTCTTTTCTTGATTTAGGAGTACTCCCCAGCTACAACTCATTTCTTCCATTGTTCTTAACAGACGGTAGACTGTTAAAACCGTAACTACCGGCGTCCGGTAAAAGTTGATTTTCCTTTCTCTGTTTGGTTGCGTTAAGTCGCTATAACTGAACAGTATTACTAAAAAAATGTATTGGCATGCGAGAGATGGGGTAGCGGTAACCTGCCTAATATGTAGGCTGGAAGAAACTGAGTTTGAATCTCGGCGCGGAGAAAAAAAATTGCCGATCAAGGTGGCTCAGGGGATCACTTGATGACATTGCAATTTCCAGGAGGTCCTTGGGTTCGAGTTCAGATGGTGGAAGTATTTGCGAGTTCAGCCGCCGTTTGGAGGATATTGATTGCGACGGCTGCTGTGATCGGTGGTTTCTCCGATCAATACCAGGCTAACGCCGGAGCAGTGCCCTAACAAACGGGCCTTGAACTTCGCGCGATATTCCTTCCTCTTTATTGTCCTATCTTTACACCTTACGTACACACATTTACATGCACTACACTATCACACTTTCCGAGAGACCATTCGGGAGCTTAGAGCTTGTGCCGCGTGGGGCGGGGCCCCCCTGTTGGAAGATACCTGGGGAGGGTAAACACGCAAGGCGAGTGTAGGTCGGCGCCCGATCTCGCCATCTTGCGGGAAAGAACACCGCCACCTCCCGTGATAAAATATGCACTACACTTACAGGACGGATGCCCATATGTCCACTAGCAACGAAAAGTCCGGAAACATGAAATAATCGAACAAATATTAAATCAATTGACTTTTGACGTCTCCTACTTAGTTTGCGTCTTCTGGTCTAACAATTTTCGTCGCTAGTTCTCTACTTGTATTCTGACATGCGTCGTGTAACACTTGCATAATAAACGCCTATTTTTATTATTCATCCTTCATCCTTAACCTCTTTTCCTTGAAGGGCTGACAAGTCTTTGCTGCCACTTAAATACAAGACGAAGAACCCCGCACAAATTGATTTATGGCTAACTCTTAACAATTAGTTTCTTGCTTGAGAAATGTTCCTTCATTGTTGTGAGATTTCAGAAAAGACTAGGAAATCGCATACATGAAGTATGCATTCACGAAATTTTGAGTATTTCTATTGATGTTTACGTTTGCGTTGTGTACGGATTTGTTATACGTTTCTGGTTGACAGAAATCATCTCATTCACAATTTTAATTGAGGGATTAGTTATCGAGGGTCAGATCAGCAGTAATAACGCAGGTTATATTTTTGCTGCATTCTGAGGGAAAAGTGAACATTAGTTTCAAGCAAATTACCATACCTAACAATTATTAATTTATAGGAATTATAGTGGTTGGCAAATTCTTTTATTCAAACAGAAATTTTAATCAATTTTGTAATTTTATTGTGTAATTGAAGCACTTTTTGACGAATTGAAACTTATTTCCAAGTTTACGTAATTTGTAACGTTATTGACGTTAATAACACAGCCCAACATACCATCTAAAAACTATTTATGTAGTTTTTGCTGATTGAAGTATGTTAAAAACGTTCGTTCTTTTCAAAATTGATGTTCAGATAAGGAATTCAATGTCATGTACTCAGGCTATAAAATAAATATTTGGCATTTACTTAACGATTTAATCTTATTATTAGATTTTGTAAATGCAAAAACTAATAATATAAATAATTGCTTTATTAATTCGAAATTAGAAGTACATAAAAGGAAAAATAGTAAAATTGAAAAGAGTTTTACAGTCAGCAATTTAAAATATCAATAAGAGCAGGAAAATAAAAAAAATCATCAAAAATGAACATGAAATACATTGTTTTACATTGGAAAACGTCTCAAAAGACAAAAAGTGCAAACAAGATTTTTAAAGAAAATGGCGTGCATTCAGAGCGAACTTTGAGGTGGTTTGTAGAAATGGATCGCAAATATCGACGATACATGAAAACAGCCAATCCATGCTTAATGATGAAAAAACCTTTAATTTTGCCAAAAGATAACAATATTGGACCGACGAAGACTGGTTCAAGGTTTGTAACACGTTTACAAAAATAAACACTGCACTCGAGAACTAAAAGCCTAAAACTTTTTATTTTGTATATTCGATTCTCAGTCGAGTCTTCAATCCCGATCTTCCAAGACCGAGACAAGACACAGTCCAATCAACGCACACATATTAACAATGGCTCCATAGTGGAACTAGTACAACTTCGTATTCAGAGTAATATTTTTTCAGTTATTAGTTACCGACGCACAGGAAGACTAGAAGAACAAGCTACGCGCTCTGTTACTTAAAAATTGCTAAGAAAGAAATGTCCCATAGGTGGATTTTCGGCAGGATAGTTTGCTTGTACATTCGTCCGATAATCGCTCGCCCTCCCCCTCCATTTTCCCGCGAACGGATTTTTCAACGGCGCCCTCGCGCCCGTACCTGCGCCACGCCGTCATTGCTGAGCCACCCCTTTGTTCCCGTGCGGACGGTCAGGCTCCCCTTGTTTTAACGCTTCGCTGATGGCTCCCCGCGGCGCTGGCGGCGGCGCCGGCGGAGGGGGAGGAGGGGAAGGGGGAAAAGTGCGCTGGCGGCGGCGGGGATGGGGGTGGTGACTCGGAGGCAGCGGCAGAGACGGCGACGGCAGGCGCGACGGAGGCGGAAGAGGAATTATATCGTGTTTCCGGGCGCGTCAACCGTTAACGCCATTAGTCCTGAAAATGTAGTGCACGTTTTTTCTTGAGAGGTGGCGCTGGAAGGTGAGATCCGGCGCCGACCTACACGTCGGCTAATGGAATATTCCCCAACCAGGTATCTCCCCCCACCTCCATCGGGATATGCTCTAAGCCCCCGACTTCTTTCTCCCAGAGAGTGGTAGTGCAGTGTAGTGAATGTAAGTATAAGGGTGCGTAAGTAAGGGGAGAGGATAGGGGAAGGAAGCGGAAGGAAGGATCATGCGGGATACGTTTGTTAGGGTGCTGCTCCGGCATTCGTCTGGTGTTGATCGGAGAAACCAGGGGAAAATACCATCAGAGCAGCAAACCGCTAGAATTCCCGTCCAGACAGAAGCTAAATTCGACCGAGCTTTCTAGCTGTCGAAAATCTGCCGCCGTCGGGGCTCGAACCGTAGTACCTCCTGGTCGCAGGCTCCGCGTTGTCATTAGTTGATCCGAGGACGAGAACCTACATTGAACCGAAATGGCGTTCTAAGTGCGCATGACATATCTGCCTCAACTAAACATGTGTTTTAACATAAATAAAAGCATGAAATGTATAACAAATGGAACATCAGAAATTGAATATTCTGTTCTTCGAGTATTTTTTCGAGGGTCTGTTTTTCCAACGATCATTTTCATGGTGGTAAGTATACGAAGATTATTTCTCACAATTATTTCCCTTTTACATGTAAAATGAATGATAGTACGTATACATCTTCTTCCTTAGTTGTATTATATATTCGATGCAATGAACTTTTTTTTTCTGAGTTTTATTATTATTACAATATTCCTACAATAACAAATGAAATTATTAATAGCCCGAGTCCAATAAACACATGAAGTCGGAATGCTATTGAAAAGGGGTTGTCGTAAATACATGGACATATGTTTATCTTGAAATAACTTTTGTACCTTTTTCTTTTGTCCTTAAACTGAAAGATGCACCATATGCAGTGTTTCAGTTGCTTAAGTGAAATCGAACAAAACTTTGAATTTACATGATTTAATTAGATACGTTGGGGAAGGACGTTTCCACTCTCTTCATTCTTTTCTAGCCCCCTCCTACTCCCATTGGAGATCATTCCATCGTCTGCTCTCGAGCCTGGTCCAGATCAATAATATCCCCACTCCGCAGAGCGCTATTCATTATCTCGCACTGGATCTCCAAAAAATGTGGATTTTTAGGAAACGCATTTCGCTCGTCGGGTTCTTTTTCCGCTGCGCGCGCGCTTTTTGCGCACACTCGAGTGTGCGTGGGGCGAACGGCGGGAAGGGGGT